>PVIY010003231.1:19108-58935 GCA_004026745.1 Myrmecophaga tridactyla | reverse complement strand
CTCCTACGTGGCAGGCACATGTCAGGAGCCAAGACGCTCCGGTCAGAGAAGACGGCAAGGTGCTTATAGTCTGGTTTGCTAGAGAAGATGAAAAACCTGGAGTTGATTCAGAAGGAAAAAGATAATGGTGATCAAAGGGAAGAAGACCAGTCTTTTGAGGAACATTAAAGTATAAACAGAAATGCTACCAGTCCACGTAACTGTAAATGGGATTTTTTTTTTTTTTAAGAGTTTTTGTTAGCTCCTGGAAGGTAGAACAAGAGACTGAAAATGCACTCATGGTTTGGGGAGCTATAAAGTGATAATCTTGAAATGAATCAACTTTTATCATTCTTAGTAATCCATTCTGTAGAATGGAAAAGTATATACTTTCCATTTGACTGGATCGGTAACCTGAATATATTTAGTAAGTTTTATTTTCTCTCTAGCCATTTCTAGACCAATTCAAAAATAGGTCCCTCTGCTATTCTTTCTGATGAAAGAAATATGTTTTTGTAATATCACCACCAACTTCCAAGACCTTTTTGCATAAACCCTGCTTCCCAGATATCAGCTTCCCTAAGTTATCTTCTGATTAAAAGAAACCATTGAGATCTTTATGAAAGAGAAAGAACTCTGATGAGGACTTTCAAGGAAATGTACCCAAGTCTGAGTTTTTCAGAAACTGAACATCTAAACAGGGGATTACCTGTTTTCTTTGCTGTCCTGAGTTCCTAACACTTCCTGTTACTTCTAGAACTAGAGGGTGGGCAGAATTGGGGAGCCCCTGTCTTCCCATTTCATGCCTGTCTATTCTAGGCCACAGTGTGGTCTGCAAATGTGAGAGCTTAGGGCTTCTGAAAGTAGCTCAGCTTCATCAGTTCTTTGTTTCAGACTATCAGTATTTGATGGACCCTGCCCTGTGACCATTAGATGTGTTTAAAGCAATGTTACATTAATTACCTGGCACCAAACCTGGTTTCCAGGGCTAGCAGCTGGAAGGGACCTTGCTGTTTGCTTTTGAGCTAATCACATGTGCTCATCTCCAGCTGATTGGCAAGCAATGAGATCAGAATGACATCTGACATTAATTATCCTTGCATGGAGGGTATCTCAAACTGAAAGTATACATGTATTTTTTTCCATTCTAGGGAAGAGACAGATTTACTGTAAGCAATGCACAGAAAATTGTCTTTACTATTTAATGAAGGTCATGGTATTAGGTTCTATGTTAAAGAATGAGACAAAGTCACAATTTCTACCTGAGCAGGCATGGTATAAGCCTCATTTCTGCTGCTGGGAGGTCTGGCATGCTAATAACTCGAGGAAAGGCTGCTGAAGGAGCATATATTGTTCTTTTATATCCCACCACCGGATTCTAGCAGAGTCCTACCTTGAGTCTTCACTCTATGTGGCTTATGCTGCTGTTGCTTTGATATTTTCTACAAGTTAAATTGAGAGCTGAAGCACTAGGTGGTGAACATGCCATTGCCTCTTTTCAAGAGAGTGCTATCCTTGAATGTTTTTCCACAACTGGACTTGATAGATTGTTATCACTGGTCACCATTCATGTTTACCATGTGACTTTACAACTCCTTTCCCTAAGTGGCAGAATATGTTTCCCAGCCCTTCACTTGGACCACTTGACTTGCGTTGGTCAATGGAATGAGGCAGAAATAACGGTATGCCATGCAGAAACGAGGCCTTAGGGGACCTGACCGTTGCCACTTACCCACTTGGGCCTCTGCCTGGCGATGAGCAGCGCTTCCCTCAGAGAGATGCTCTTCTCCTAGCTGAGGTCTCAGAAGGAATAGAGTAGAGCAGCTCTGAGCCCAAGCCTCTGTGAAAAGGCAGGCCCAGCTGGGTGCAGGGCTGGGAGTACGCCTTCCCACGCATGCCCAGCCTCGATCAGCCACCCCCTAGCCAAACTCAAGACTCCTGAGCTAAACAAACGTTGACCCTCGTGTGCTGCAAGCTTGTAGTGGCTTGTTGTGTGGCAGGATCCTGCCCACAGACACCTGATACTTGGGCAGCCTGTTGACAATCATTTGGAGGGTTGCGACCCTCAGTTGCAGATAAGGGATCATAATTTATACTTTTTAGCAACTCTAGTACAGCAATAGGTATTAAAGCTATTTTTTTTTAAATGGTTCCTTGGATCAGCAAAGGCCTTTAAGAAGGAGGAGAATTCTCTCTATTTTCAAGGCGTGTTCCTTGTAAACTCTGTCCCAAACTCAGGGCTCCAGAGAGTTTTTTCCTTGACCATAGAGTGCTGGTGGTTAGGCATTAGTCCCTAGTGCTAGACACAGTTTAAAGGGAGGAGCTGGATCAAAATAGATTTGTAAAAAATAAATAGGTCAGTATAAATTGTTGAAAGATAAAAAATTGCATTCATTTTTCCTTCTTGTGTGCATTTGTTGAGTGCCTCCTTGGCCAGGCACCATTCTGATAATTGGTCATATAGCAATGAACCAAACACAGTCTTATTCTGGAGGGAGACTTAGACGGGCTTTGACACTTTTCAGCCCTTTATCTTTAGATGAAGGGAAAGGCGACAACACATGTTTGTAAAGGCATCCAAGCTGCCTAAATATAAAAGGAATGTTACAACAAAAAAAGGAATATAAAAGGGATATTACAATAAAAAATGGTAACAAAAAATAAATCGGAAGCTACAGTAATATTAAATAAAATAAATTCCTGAAATCAAAAATCTGAAAGTGCTTAGTAACTCTGTGGTTTGAAAGTATTTGCATACCCAGGAAAGGCCATGCTTTAATCCTAATCCAGTCTTGTGGAGGCAGCCATTTCTTTTAACCATATTTAGTACTGTATGTTGGAAATTTGTTTTGATTATCTTCATGGAGATGCGACTCCACCCATTCCAGGTGGGCCTTGATTGGTTTACTGGAATCCTTTAAAAGAGGAAATGTTTTGGAGAGAGCAACAGAGCTATGAGAACCTCAAGAGCCCACTCAGACAGAGACCTTTGGAGATGAAGAAGGAAAACTCCCTTTGGGGAGCGTCATGAAACAAGAAGCCTGGAGAGAAAGCTAGCAGATGTCGCCATGTTCACCATATGCCTTTCCAGTTGAGAGAAATCCTGAACTTCATTGGCCTTTCTTGAGTGAAGGTAACCTCTTGTTGGTGCCTTAATTTGAATGTTTTTGTAGATTTGCTTTAATTTGGACATTTTCACTGCCTTAGAACTGTAAACTTGCAACTTAATAAATTCCCCCTTTTAAAAGCCAAAATGAAACAGAGGAATAGATCATAAAGTGGTGAAAGCTTGGCTCAGATATCAAGTAGTGTCACTGGCAGAAAGTGTGATTCTACTTTGTCTAAAAATAAATTTAATTTTAAAAGTCATATGGAAAACTTTTACAGGTAAAATAGCTCAGAAATAAGAGAAATGTTTTAAAATTAATATTAAACATTAAAAACTAACCAGTTGATGAAATTAAAATTCCCCCAGGCAGTGGAAAAGCTTGATTACAACCATTTTCTTTCTGACAAGTCAGTTAGTGCTAAAAGCAAAATTTCAAAATTCATAAAACTTTTGCCAAAAAAAAAAGCAATGTAGGCATAATTGACCAAAAACCATAGGGAAGGAGGGAGAACAGCAAAAACAAAAGTTGGAGTAATAAAAGTTGTTCACAAGGTCTCTGTGACCTTGGGAGAGACCCATCACCTCTGGGGCTTGGTGGCGTTACCTGTAATGTGATGGTCGCACCACGGATAAGACCTCTGTCTCTCTTAGGCAGGATGAGTTCCTTTAGATCTCATCCTTCCTTTCTGGAAATCTGTAAAGCTGAGCTTTAAGGAAGGGCCAGTGCCAGTCCTGGCTCCTGTAGGCTCTGGAGCCGTTCCTTTCCTGCCCTGTGAAATCACTTTGCAGATATGAAACATCAAGCCTCATTGCCTTCTGTTCTGATGCTATGGCTTTTGTGCCTCACCTGTTGTTAATTGTTTTCCCTTGACTTTACAGTGCTTGCTCTTCCATCATTAAAAGTTAAATTTTTTTTTGGAAAAGGAAGTTCAACACCAAAGCCAGGCTAATGTGCTAATTGTTTCATGGAGACAATAACTCTTTAGGAATGGCTTTCTTGGAAAAAAGAAAGAAAACATATTTTTCTTTCTTATTAGATTTGGTGCCAAGGTTGGCATGCCTTAAAGCAGGACTGGAATTTCTTTCTGGCTAGGAGAAAAGGGCATCTATGAATGAATGTTTGACATTGAACAAGACAACACAGTTGGCTTCCCTATCCCATATAGCTCTCTGTGACTCCTTTAGGTTGGTCTGTGCTCCATGGAAAGGCAGTAGGATGGAAGTGGAAAAAATCTCCTTATTTTCCAAATGGACAAGCTTAATAATAAGGAGCTAGAAAGACGTGTGTTGTGTCATACCTGAGGTCTTTGTGTGAAATGCTTAAACAATGAAAGCTCTTGGTATGTTAGAAACACCACTTCAAAGGGTCAAATGTTCAAAACCAAACCTTTGGATGGCTATAGGAACTGCAAAGCAGAACCTGAATGCAGATTTAAGATATGTATACATATTTTTTTCCAAGTTTCTCTTCATAAAAGGGACTAAGTGACCTTTGTTTCTGGACTGAGCTGTCAGAGATATTGCTCCATCAGTCTTGCCTTGTGTTCTAGTTTGCTAGCTACCCGAATGCAATATACCAGAAACGGAATGATTTTTAAAAGGGGAATTTAATAAGTTGCTAGTTTACAGTTCTAAGGCCAAGAAATTGTCCCAATTAAAACAAATCTATAGACATGTCCAATCTAAGGCATCCAGTGAAAGATATCTTGGTTCAAGAAAGCCGATGAAGTTCAGGGTTTCTCTCTCAAGTGGAAGGGCACATGGCGAACGCAGTCAGAGTTTCTCTCTTGTCTGGATAGGCACATGGTGAACATGGTCAGGGTTTCTCTCTCATCTGGAAGGGCACATGGTGAACACGGTGTCTACTACTAGCTTCTTCTCTTGGTTTTCTGTTTCATGAAGCTCCCCAGGAGGCATTTTCCTTCTTCATCTCCAAAGGTTGCTGGCTGGTGGACTCTGGTTCTCGTTCTGACCCTGTTCTCTTTGAATCTCCTCTTTTCCAAAATGTTTCCTCTTTTATAGGACTCCAGAAAGTAATCAAGACCCACCCAAATGGGTGGAGACATGCCTCCACCTAATCCAGCTTAACAACCACTCTTGATTAAATCACATCTCCAGGGAGATGATCTAATTACAGTTTTAAACATATAATACTGAATAGTGATCAGAAGAAATGGCTGCCTTTATAAAATGAGATTAGCATTAAAACATGGGTTTACTAGGGTCCATACATCATTTCAAACCAGCACACCTTGATATCTATGGAACAGTGCCAAAACTTCTAGGAATTGTGTGTGTATGTGGCAAGGGTTGGAGGTGGGTAGGCACATTGTTGACAGTCACAGCACAAATGTCTTTCACCACAAATAGCATCTGGTATTAGCTCAGTGCTCAAGCATGTCATAGGAAATGTCACAGGTTGGGTGGCCAGGGAGCAGACTCTGAGAGGGTGATTAGTGTGCAGGACACTGAGTATGAAGGGCACTGGGACTCAACACCTGTGGAAGAGAGAAGGAAGCAGCTTTGGAAAGACAAAGACGCTGAGTTATGATGCAAAGCCTTCAATTGATCCCGCAGGGAGCTTGGAGGCAGAATGGCCCTTTGGACTTGACCTGAACTGGAAGAAGGGGTCCAGGCCACGGGGGTATGCTCCCATGTTGATCAGTCTTTTGATATGGGCTGCCTTTGGGTAGGAGGCATGACCTGGGGTAAGGGGTTGTCTTCAGCCAAGGCTACCCTCAAGGAGGGCTGACAGTAGAGACTCCTCAACACTTCCAGCCACTGGGAGAGTAAGACCTTCCTTTCTGAAGGGGGATCTGAGCTTCATCTTTCTGTGTCTTGTCTACCACAGGGAATGAGCGACTAGAAGGTAGGAAGGAAAGAAGAGAAGGAGAGAAGAAGGGGGATGGCTGTATTCACAAAATAGGTAGCTAACTGGACTACAACTAGGTCATCTTAATCTTACCAAGGTTCAATTTCTTCATTTGTAAAGAAGAGAATCTTTATTCACTTTACAGAGCTGTTATGAGGATCATATATATGTGAAAGCCTTTAATAAATTGCACAGAAATAGACAAATTTATTATTTGAACACTATTCCATAAGACCCAAAGAACTATGGAAATACTTTATTTGAGCACTATTGCATAATGCTTTAAGAGCAAAGATGCCTCATAGAAACTATTCAGGCCTTTCTCTCAAAGCGAATGGTTGTCAAAACTTTAGCAAGCGTCACCATTACCCCAGGCTTTGTTAAAACACGGATTGCCTGGCAGTCTCAAGAGTTTCTAATTCGGGAGGCTTGGAGTGGAGTCTGAGAATTTGCATTGCTATTTAGTTCCCAGGTAGTGCTTGGCTGATGATGGTCCAGAGATATAGTATACTTTGAGAACCACTGCTTTAGGCTGATTAACCATCACAATTCATTTTTTGTGACCACTCATCCCAGTATGTCAATGGGTATCTGAGAAGTTAGGGTTTAAGAAATGATTACGATTATTGACTCATTATATAGATATGTCTTTTTACTTTCTAATACATTAGAACAGCCAGTGGGAAATACCTGAAATTTCTGAACTGCAATCCAGCTGCCTTGATTTCTGATAATGATAGTATAACTATATGGCTTTTATCTTGTGATTGTAAAAACCTTGTGGCTAACTGTCATTTGTATCCCCTTGACCTGTTTTTCAGCTTTAGAGTCTTAAATGATCACAAAAGACAGCCCCTGATGTGTCTTCATGAAGGAACTTGAGACAGCTACAAGTTCCCACCCCAATTCCAGATCTTGCTAGATGTAACTGGATCTCACCCAAACGGTCTTGCCTGACATGCACAGTAGCTTAAACTTTAAGCTATAGATGATTATACTTCATTGTAATTCTAAAAATCACTCCCATGATCATTTTAAGGTTGCAATTTCCTTATATGTGCTCTGTGACTAAGCATGTAATCAATCTGCCATTGTGCTCATTATCCTAAAATCTGGCCATCTTTTAATACCATAGAACTATTAGAGTTACTGCAGTCTGGGGAGACAGAGTTTAAGGCTGACAGGCCATCTGATCTCCTGCTATAAACTCTCTCTTTGAAACCCCAGTGTCTCAGGAATTGGTCATCTGAGCACATCAGGCAGAGAGCCCACCGCTTTTTATCCATATCAATTGCTCCTAGTTGAACAAAAAAGCAGGCTAAACAAAGCACCAGCAATGTATTATTTGTTGCTTAAATCTTAGAAATTATTGAAAGGAGTGACAAACATCCGTAATGAGAAACCACAGGGATCGTTTCAGGAGGGAGATAAGAAGAAGATCGATTCCGGGCTGAAGGAGAAGTCCAGCGCCATCAGGCTGAATCCAGATATGAGTGAGCCCTGAATGTTATGGCAATCTCAGTTTTCTCAATGAAGAAATGATCTCAAGCTAGAGAAGCAACTCATTTCCAGACTCGCAGAATCACTCGGTCTTTGCTTCTGCCGGTCAGTTCTTCTCATCTCTGATCTTGCTTTGTATCTAATCTTCCCCTTTCTGACCCTCTCTCCTGAAGTCTCTCCCTCCCTCTCACTTTCTCTTTCAACCTTTTACAACTAGCCTCATTTTGGGTCTTCAAACGTCAAAATGCCTCGAAGACTGTGCGGTTCTTTGCAAGCATTATTCTTAAACAAAAGCCTCCATCATTTGCCTTGGTGTTAGTTACAGTAAAAGGTGCTGCAGCACCCACTAATCCTATAATCCAGCACCAGTTTCTTCAGGTTTATACACAATTTTCACTGGACCAAATTCCAAGTAGGTCAAGAAGCTGATGTGCTGCTGATTAGAGGCTCCTAGGGACCCTATAGATTCAGAGGCACTGCAGTATCTTGCAACTTCAGAGGCAACATCTTTCTGAATCCACACAGGCTCTCAAAGAATTCTAATCTTGGTGGTGCTTGAAGCAATTTAGAGATAATGAGGTTCTGTCAGTTTGAAGGGAAGATATCCTTTGCATCACAACTCCTCTCTGCAGAGTCATTTTTGGATACAGTGGGACTTATAGTTTTTCTATAAAAAGAGAGTTTAACAAAATGTGGTTTCAGATGGGAAAGTACAATGGTATCGTCTACAGGAAACTAGAATCTATGTCGTGAAAGCCTTGCGTAACCACAACTTGTTTCGACCAGATGGATATATGAATTAATTACTGGAGTCTGGCAGTCCATATTTCAATTCACTGGAGCTGTGCTAAGGGTCGCATCCTCCCAGGAGTTCGTGTGCATGTGCATGGGACAGAGAGCTTCCTGCTGGAAGTTGAGATGGCAGTTCTAGATCTTGAAATCAGAGATTCCTGCTCAGTTAGGCAAGACATTTTGTGTCAGTGAAACAAGAAGAAGAATGTTTCCTCCTCCTTTCTAACTTGGAGTGATAATATAAAGATGGATGAACCTCTAGAGGCCCTTTGAGCTCAAGATTTCTTGGAGCCCAAGGTATCATTATTGCCAGGCACAGTTGGCTGGCTAAGTTCCATGCCAGTTTCCTCCTTGGTGCTCAGCAAGATTGCCTTTCCCTAACTCCCTAAAGTTAGTCATGGCACATCCTGAGTTGTGGCCCTGAAATCTGGTGGGGTGATGCGTGCCCTGTCCAGGTGATGCTCTGCATGGCCTGTTTTCCTGAATCTGCCAACGCCATGTTAGAGGCACCAGTGGTGGGTTCTGTGACCTAGGAGAGGGAGAGCCACAGAGCAGGAGGCTGGGCCTTTGCACAACTGCATGGAGTGTCCCCATCCCCACTGCCAACAGACCGCCCTGGGTATGACCTGAGTGATAAAACTTGATTATGTTGGGCCCCTGCAGTCAGGAGATTGTCTTAGCACTCAGCCTATGCTAAGTGTGGTTATAACTGAGAGCTAAGAATTAACAGATAATTATGATTACTGAATCATATACAGATGTTTTTCTTACTTTCTCATATATTGTAAAATGACCAAAGGGAAATGTCTGAAGTTGCATGGCCCAGCTGCCTCAGTCTTTGATAATAATTGCAAAACTATTAAACCTTTATCTCGTGATTGTAAAAACCTTGTGACTCCTCCCCTCGCAACCCCTTATCCTGCTTTTCATCTTTAGAGTCTTAGGATCAGTAAAGACAGCCCCTAATGTCTATTAATGAAGGGACTTGAGACAGTCCAGAGCTAACCCATCCTAATTCCTTAGCTATCTTACTAGATGAAGCTGGATCAAACCAAAATGGGCCCACCTGACATGTGCAGTAGTTAAACTTTAAACTGTAGGTGACCTACACCTCATTGTAATTCTAACAATCATGCCCATTGTCACACTAAGCCCAGTATTTTCTTACAGATGTTCTATGACTAAGCGTGTAATTAATCTGCATGTGCTCAATACTTAGATCATCTCTAACCTCATCATCTTGGGCCGTTGTGCTCATTTTCCTAAAACCTGCTCATCCTTTGATACCATAAAACTATCAGAGTTACAGCAATTTGGGAAGACCAGTTTTTAGGCAGAGAGGCCGTCTGATGTCCTGCTTCATGCATAACAATAAACTCCTTCTCTCTTTGAAGCCCTGGTGTCTCAAGAATTGGTCATCAAGTGCATCAAGCAGAGAAGCCCCCACTTTCAATCAGTATCATGGTGACATGAGCAAAGTCAAGATGTGGTTGGGGACTTGAGGATGGTGTAGCTTTCGTGGGGAGAGGGCCTTGTCAGCACCCACCTACTCCTTTGGGGGAAGACTTGGAAGCTCAATAGATTTGCCTGAAATCTCATGAAGGAGATCAAAATTCAAGGAGTAGGTGCATCCTACAGCACTCCCTGGGGAGGAAGGATGTCCTGATTCTCCTTGTTTATTACTGGTATTCTGAAACAGAAAGAGCCATGTAATAAAGAACCATGACCTACTGTCCTGACAGGCACATCTCCCACTGAAAACCAATACAGTGGAATTCTGATTCCACTGGAAGGGCACATGGCGAACATGGTGGCATCTGCTGGCTTTCACGTGGCTCTACCAAAAGGGATTCTCTCCAAAATGTTTCTTCTTTTAAAGGATTCCAGCAAGCAACTCCACCTTCAGTGGGTGGAAACACACCTCCATGGAAATCATTTAATCATCTAATCAAAAGTTACCACCCACAATTGGGTGGGTCACATCATCATGGAAACAATCCAAATGCTCCCACCCAGCAATATTGAATGAGGATCAAAGGGCATGGCTTTTCTGGGGTCCACCACAGATTCAGACCAGCACAGCAACTAAGAACAATTTGTTAAAGGCAACAGAAAAAAGAAATAGGAAGAAAAAAGGAAAGAGAGAGAATGACAGACAGAACAGGAAAAGGAAGTGTGAGAGAGAGAGAGAAAGAAATGGAAATGGACAGAGGGGGTGGGGAAGAGAAAGACAGACAGAAACTAAGAAGCTAAGAACCCCTGATAGAGTTCCCTGTTCTGAATCTCACCACAGAGCTCCACTGGCATCAGGGAGAGGATTCACAAATTAAACATCCCAGACAGCACTCTGAGACTTTGACTTTATTTTCCAGTGACAAAGAGGATGATGACGGTGCTTTTGTGAAAGCAAAACTGCTTCCTGTAAAAGAGTCATAGGGGTTTCCTCTTGAGCATGAGACCAGGCTCTCCCTCTTTTGCAGTGGTGGCAGCTGCCAGGACCCCATCTCTGCCAGCCCCTGCAGGCCCCCATTCCCAGCTCCCTCCTGGCTCCTACCCTCTCCACCTCTCCCTCGTGGAGTGGCACTTCCCCCTCTCTGCCCTCAAGAGAGGTAGGGCAGCACAGCAGGGTGAGCAGGCGCGCTGCATACTGCCGGATGGATGGCCTGTCGCCACCAGTGTCTCTCCGGGCAGGAAAGCTTGTAGGTCTCTGCTAATAATGAACTATTCTTATATGTCAAAATTCACCTCAAAATTCACCGCTCCCTGGTGGTGCCCTTATGCAATCTCTGAGACATTGCCTGATGCTATATTTAATGTGAGAGGAAGCAAAATAATGAAAATGCAAACATTCCCACCTTCTTTTTCCAGCTGCCCATCTGCAGAAGAGGAGTCTGATTTTGCCTGCAACTGGAAAAGGTGTTCAAAGGAACTTTCTAGAGAAAGAGGTGTGGAGCTGAAGGAAGGTGGGAGCAGGGAAAAGGGGCTCTTAGCTTTGTGCTACCCCAGAAAAGGACCCCAGGAGGCGAGTTGGAGTGCACGCTGATTCTGAATGTGGAGAAATCACTGATGGGGGCAGAGGGCATGGGCGGAGAGAGGAAGCCGTCAATAAAGAAGTTGTTCTGAAGCTGTGTACAGCTGTGGATAGCTGGCCCTTAATCCTGCAGGACCCTCTGGGAGCCAATGAAGCATGTATTCCTCTGAGTTTCATTGCCTGAGCTAGGAGAGAGTCGCAGAGTTGTGCAAGGGCTGCTCCCCCTTCCTGACCCCATGCAGGCTGCAGAGTGGGCTCCCCTTCCCCAGGCAAGGACCTTGGGTGCCAGCCCCGAATGCCCTGATGTGATGATGGTGACGGATCTGGTGGGGCACCAATGGCTTTGCCAAGAGACATTGAAGAAGCAGTGATCTCTGTGTCCTCTTTCTGAACTCGCAGCTGATAAATGTGGAACCCTGCTGCAGGGCATCCTTTCCCACCCAGGGGCTGCTTCCAATACCCTTTGTGTCTATGGTGCCCTTCACCCCCCCCGGAGGTGTCCTGGGCCCCTGGGGTGCTGCCGGTGGCGGCTGCTTGTCGTATGAGCCCATTCCCATGGCTGGCCTGGAAGCTCCTTAAGCATGGACCTTGTTGCATGATCTGCTGCTTTTGTGTCTTATTTATACCTCCACAGGAGGCGAGAGCAGAGGAGAGCAAGGAAGGAGATCCCTCTGGCCAAGAAGAAGGTCTTCACAGGTGAGGTTTATGAGAATCTTTTCATGGGGGATGTATTTACTCTTCACGTGCATTTCATAAATGTCTTGTTCATTGCACAAGACGCACAGCAAAGAAACAGTTGTTGGGGGCTGCTGAGCAGACAGCTCTCACCTTCCTGAGCAGAACTCACTTGAAAATACCTTCATTGAGGTCTGAGTATAGAACGGTGTGTCTGGAGGGATCCTGGCTCACAGGTCCTGGGGAGGGTCCCCGGTATTGAGTGTTTATTGAGCACCAAAGCTAAAGTTCAGTTTCGATCAGGAGCCAGGGGATTTGTTTCTGCTCCGACGCCAGCTGAAGTTTCATTTTGCTCATCTTTTAGGCTGAGAGGAAGCATCTCTGGCTATTGCGCAGTACTCAGGGAGCTTAGCTTGATTGGAGAGATAATGAGCCTGAATAAATTGGTAGGATGAGAAGGAGCTCATTCGCTTTGGGGAGCTGCATTAACCTGGCACGGTTGTGAGGGACCATTGAGTACTGCAACTCTTCCTGAGCTCTCAATGGCCCCCATGGGGTCTTGGTAAAGTTATGTCAGCTCCAGGGAGCAATTTTCACTCCTCAGCCAAAGGATGGGACCAGCAGAAGAGGTGTCTGATTTTATAAAGCGTGGCAGCCTCAGAAGGAGGCCACTGGCTGTGTTAGTACCCGCTAGAGAGGTGCCACATAAATACCGATAATGTGGCCACATCACAATTTACCCTGGAAGCAACATCAGCTCCCTGTGCGAAGTCCCTTCACCTAACTCCCCTAGTAACTTCTTCTCTAAAGGAAGGGGAGGGGAGGGGAGAAAGAGGGATGAGAGAAGCAGCAGGAGCCTGAGGATGAGTACGGGAAAGGAGAGGGTCTGGGATAAAATATGAAAGATGAAGGGATAGGAGTTGGAAGGCAAAATTAAATTCCTCCCAAGATGAGCAGGAAGGTCACAGCCCATGGCAGCCACTCATGGCCCCCAAGCACTTTAAACTTTCTCAAAGATGTGCCTCATTTTCCAGCCATAAATCGTTAACTCTCTTTTGATTTTCTACTGCGCTCCCTCCAACCCTTCCTTTTGGCCCTTACCAGGTTGTACCTTACATCACAGCCACTGCGGCCCTGGCTGACAGGCAGGGATGGGAATTTATATGCCTTTAGGACTTTCACAGTACAAAGGATAACGTTAAAAAGTTAAAAATATGATATCCTCCCAATCTAGAATAAACCTGGATTAATGGTTTATTAAATCATTAGTAAGGGAGTAAGTATGATGGTAAAACTGGTTCAGAAAGCAATGTAAAGAATTGAGTATTTATAGGAATTTTGAAAAGCAGAATGTCAGAATAAGACTGTAGGTTAAGTACAGCATGGGCTAATGATGGAGAACCACAGCTTCTCCAACGAGCAGGAACCCACAAGTAACTCCAAATTGTCTGGGCTCTTATCAAACGGTAAGCAGCAAACAGGTTTAGTTAAACACAGAAAACTAAAAAACCCTTGGACAGGCCTGATAAACCAGACCACAGGAGTGACATTGAAATGACATGCTGTCTCCACCCTTTGTCTTTATTTTTGGGATAATTTTTTAAAAATGTAAGTCTTTAATAAATATTGAATGAATGACCAATTGAATGATAGCTAAATCTAAAATTGTATCAGATCTTTCTATTTTTAATTCCCTTTGTTGGACTGCAGAAACTTGAAGTAGGTAGACTCATAGTGACATGAGAATGGCTTTTTGTATTGTATAATTCAACATACTTATATTTTAATAAAGTCCCAGATCACATGTGTGCTCTAAAAAAATCTTATATAAATAGCATTCAATGATGCTCCCTGTACTATGTGAAGGCTGTCTTATTAAAAGTGTATTGTGATGCAATCTCAGGAAGAGCCCATTTTCCTTCCCACCAGGTCTCCTTTTTTTATTAAAAGTAAAACTTCTCCAGCACTTTTCATATACTCAAAATATTGAATGGTGATTGGAATATTAGCTCTTACTAATTCTCTCAATTGACTCTGCATCATTTTTATATGGTTAACGACTTACATAAAGCAATATACTAAAATCCAGATCTTAATTAAGTAGTAAGGTCAAGTGTAATGGCAACGAATTAGGAGTTTTAAAAGATCATTGTTTGAAAAAGTTTTATTAAGTTTTCATTTCACTACCCTTGCCCTCAGCTCTGAGCAAAGAGATTCCCCAAGGGCAGAAGGAAAATACTTGAGAGTCACACCCCCTTCTCAAGGAGAATTCTGTGCCTCTGCCTCAGGGTCACTAGCAGCATGCTGGGTGATGGCAGTGCCGTGCTGAACTGACCAGCGTGGAAAGCTGGCTCTGATCTCTGGTGTTCCATGGTGGGGACACTGAGCAAGCCTGTTGGCACCTGTTGCTGCTGATTCTATTTCTCCAGCCCTCTATTCCCAAGTATGGAGCTTCAACTCCGTAGGATCATTATGAAACTGTAGAGTTCCACCAGAGCTGATAAGCACACAAATAAATCAAGCTTCTTCATCTTTGGGGAGCACGGATGGCTTTGAGGATCGGTTGAAAGTTAAGCTGGGTTTCTTCCATCAAATACAGGTATGCATGCGTATACCTACACCTTGCAATATAATTTGTTAGGTTAATATAATGGCATCCTGCAAGGGACACCAGGAACCCAGTAAGAAGCCCCATACAAAGGATGACAATTGTTCCCCTTTTAAGTTTTTGCAAACAGACAAGACTTCCATGGTCAAAGAACTGTGTCTTTCTTTGAAGAATTTTGAGTAACCATAAAGACATGAGGTAGGAATCTTCTTTGGGGGTAAATAGAAGACCAGTTAACCTGCTGGTGTGTGAGGCCATCTCTGGAAGCCACTTCTTTCCCCTGATGGGACTCTTGAGAATGTTTCCTCTCTGGGGAAGCTGTTGTACCAGCTAATGTGTCATTAATGTTCATCCTGCTGAGTGTTCATCTCAGCTTTAAATCTCGTGTCTCTATAATTGTGCACAGTGATTCTTCCTCCTGGTGGAGTTATTTATTTTTGAGTATCCTCCCTCCCACGGATTGCTTTCTTTGCCCACACAGTTTAATAGAGTGATTTCACATGGTCTGTTGTGTGTGAATTGAAATTCAAGCCAGTATAAAGTAAGCAAAGACTCAGAGCTAAGGGATTACCAGTTTAGCAGAATAAAGGGCTGTTCAGGATGTGCTCAAGAGACAAGGTTGGAAAGGTGGGTTGAGGCACTATTGTGGAGGCCTCTACAGCAGAGCCAAGGAGTGTGGCTTTTGTTGTATAGGTAAGACAGTAGATCATTTGTAAAGTGAATCATTACCTCTCCTATATTTGTTCTATACATTCAGATTTTTTAATATTAGCCTTTTCTATTGATAAAAATATTCATTCTTCTCTTCAAATAACAAAACTCACATTATTGCCTGGTCAGAAGACATTGCCCAGCCTCCCTTGCAGCTACATGCAGTCATGAATGGATGTTCTAGCTAATAAGATGCAATCAGGAAGGTCCTGTGGGGCTGATAGGAAATGACCTTAAAGTGGAGGTCACATGCCTTCCTTCTCCCTAGACCTTGGCCATAAGTGGGCTTCATTCTGGACCAGGAGGACAGGGATGTGCCCTGGCCATGACCAAGCAGGTCCCTGGCAAATCCCTTAGAGCCACTAGAACAATCTTGAACTGCCCTCCCCACCCACACCCACCCCCGACTTCTTTTGTGTGCTAGAGAAATAAACGCCTATCTGACTTAGGCCACATTACTCCAAGTTCTTCATTATAGGCAGCTCAAATGAATTCTATAAAATACAATCTCTGCCTTTCATATCCTATTTAAACTCTTCTTCTAAATTTCTTAGGTTTTAGGTTTCCTAGCTCCCTCCATCTTTAAGAACTTTTGGCTTCTTTATTCACTTTTCATCTTTCTTCTACATGGAAGGGCATCAATAAAGATTTGATTTACTGAGTGAAAGAATGAGCAATTGATCTTTGGAAATTTTGACTGTAATTTTCTCTTATTTAGAAACAGTCTACAAACATGGGATGTTAGAGTTGGAAGACACCTTAGTATTCATTTACTTCCTTTCCACCTAATTAAAGAATAAAATCTCCATTCACAAACATTTCCTGTCACATTACAGCTCTGTCTCACCCCAATAAACACTTCTTTCATATCACCTGGAAAAATTTGCTCCAAACTACTTAAGCCACATTCTTCTTTCCTTCAGATCCACCCAAAGAGTTGACAGCTTCCAGAAAACTTCTCCTTTGGCCAAAAAAAAAAAAAAAAAAAAAAAACAGAAAAAAGCTAGTGTTCTGTACACATCCCACATCCTGTATTTACAATTTTGTGTTGAGTCAGTGTCCCCGATACCACCATCTCCCTGCCAGGGGGACATTTTCTGGACATAAATAGTTGGCTGCAAGTCCTTAGCAGTATGGGTACCACCTGCTAGAGTCCAAGAGTGTATAACCCCGTACTTGAGCTGCTAGGATGGCAAAGTTGGTAGAGACGGGGTAGGACGATGGAAGGAAGCAACAGGGAGGGCCTCCACCTCCAGAGGGTTTACGTATCCCAATGGGGGCAGTGATGTTCCCTAAAAACACTTTAGTTTACTTCAAACCTAGCTGCAAAAAAGTCCATATTTTAGCTTTATTTTCTCAACTTTAAAATTCAGAGAACTTCAGTTTAGCAAGAATAGCTTTAGCATTTTGCCTCACCCTTAATTCATTCTTCAACAACCTCCATTGGGGTTCAATGTCCATCATGCACTGCAATAGTCATGTCAGGGACCATGCCTGTTTCTCCTCTCCATCTACTCTCCCTAGGTGAGCTGACCCCATATCCATGGCTTTAAATGCCATCTATGTTAATATCTCCCAGAATTATATCCCCAATCCAGATCTCGCTCTGCTGCTCCAGACCTGTATATCCAACTTTCCAGTTGATGTCTACACTGTCCCCTCTTCCACCAGCCAGACCTATTTATCATTCACATTTCAAATTGTGGATCCCTCAGCCTCCTGAGGCCCCCATAATTTAAGAGCCATCTTTTATTTCTTTTCTCACCTTCTCTTAGTTCTACCATCAAAATCTCTCTTCAGTCTGTTTGTATCTCTTCATTTCCTTTACCACCTTAGACTAAATTCCCATCATTTCTACCTAGACTCTTACAATTACCTTATGAACTTAGCCCCTATTTGCCCTTTACAAATTTACTCTCCACATGGTGTCCTATGTGATCTTTCTAAAATGTAAATCAAACCATATCATGCCCAGCTTAAAGCCATCAATCACTCCCTTTCATTCTCAGCATAAAAATCAGACTTCTTATGATGGGCTTCAAAGACCCCATGGTATTCGGCTACTGCCTAATTCACTGATCTCATCTCCTCTACTTGCTTCTTCTCTCCTTTTTTCAATCCACACTGATTGCCTTTAAGCCCCCCCAATATGCTTTTTTATTTCTGGATGTTGTACTTGTATTCTTTCTGCCTACAGAGCTCTCACCACAGGTCTTTACATGACTAATTTATCTTTATCCATAGGGTCTCAGGTCACATTAGCTTCTTACAAGAGGCTTCTCAGACACCGTATTCAAAGAGGACTAAACGCTGCCATTTTTTTATCTCATTACTTTATTTCCTATGCAGCCACTCATCACATTCCAGAATTACACTGTTTATGAATTGATGTGCTTCTTTATTGCTTGTTCCACAGTCCCCTCCTCCAACACACACCGGAGTGTGGACTCCATGAAGCTCCCTCCTCACCCAACCCTCTGCATCCCCAGTGCCTCCAGGGAGCCTGGAGCATATGTATTTGTTAAATGAATGAAATCCCAGTATTACTTCTGATGTCAGTACATGAATTGCTCATGATGTCCCAAGGTCTCTACAGGCCCCCTTTATGTATATTATTTCCTCAAACCATCCAAAAGTAGGTGCCTATCCCCATTTCAGAGTTCTGAAAACTGAGGTTCTGATGCAAGTGACTTGCCTGTGGTCTCCCAGCTGGTTCAGGGCAGGGCCAGGATTGAAGCCCAGGTCTGTCTTGTTCTGCCACCTCCACTGCTGCCAGTAAGAACAGAAAATGTGGGTAGAAACACCAGGACTGTTTCAGTCTTCTACGTTGTTTAAAACTGGCTTTAGATTTCAGACAACGCTCTTGATTGGAAAAATTCTTTAATTACCTCTACCGTAGAGATTCAGTCAACTGGTATTTATTTCAAAAATTCTGGGAGCAGCATGTTTTCCCTCTCCAAGGAACAAACTACAATGGAGGATAGGTAGAGATGGGTGTTTTGGGGTTCTGGAAGCAATGCAGTTTTCCTTTCATTCAGAGTGGTATTGATCAAAGCTCCAAATGGGTCTAATGCTTACCACATGTGGGGAAGCAAGAGTCTCCTGGACATGAGCTTTCTCTTCTCTGCGGTCCTACCCTGCCCTACCCTGCCCTTCCCTTGCCTGCCAATTTAGGCTTACATATTTGAGGGCTGAAAAACATCAAAAATGGGAGAAGAGTGGGCCCCACCCCAACACACTAAGCAGAACTGAGCAAACCCACAGATTGAGTGATCTCTTTGTGCAGGACCTTGGAATGCTCTTCCTTCCCAGCTCAAGTAGGGACGCTCCTCCTTTCCACCTCAGGCAGGGCCGAGGCCATGTCCCTTGTCACTCCAGGAAGAGGGGATAAGAGAAGCTGTGGCTCTCAGCCCCATGCTGCAGCAAGGACCACACAACCTACTGAACAGTACTTTAAGAGATGAAGCAACTGGTCTGTCATCCTGGAGATTAAAGGAGTTCTTTTGGGGTCACAAGTCCCTATGGAATCCCCAGGAAGTAATCTGGCAGCTGTTTCTATGAAGCCAGTGGGGCTTTACACCGGGAGGATAAGTGGAGCTGCCCAGGCAGAGGCAACTCACCACCTCATCAATCCTCCATCCTGAGCCAATATGGGGCTTTAAACACCTAAGTATGATATGCAGAAATGGGTACTTACCGTAAGTGAACATCTCAAGGAATTTCCCAAACTAAACACACCCTACAGGTGTAGAAACCAAAATGAGACACAGCCTTTTACCAGTGCTTCTGGAATCCTGCCTTGTGCCCCCTCCAGCCACCATGCCCCAGTGATAGTAGCTCTTCTGACTTCTGACACCATGGGGTGTGCCTGGGTGATTCCTATAAATGGAAACAAACAGCATGTGTTCTTTGGTGTCTAGCTTTTTTTTGCTTGATCTCAGGATTCTGAAAACATTCATTCATTTTGTTGGGAGTTGTCGTAGAGCATCTGTTCTCATTACACTATGGTATTCTACGGGGTACATGTATGTGCTATGTATATACACCACGATTCATTTATTAGAGATTTGGTTTCAATACACTTCTGACTAGTGTCATTTTCTAGGCTGAGTGGGCACCAAATTTAGTTTATTGCAGCTACCTCTTTGAGATGGGGAAAGTTCTGTAAATTCTGTCATCCAACTGATATTTAGAAATAATTTTCTCCTCCTCCTGATAAGTCTACCTCATCAAGATTTATTTGTAGAGCAATTTAGGCTGTGTTTAGACTTCCCCATGGGATGTCTTGTTGGAGGTGCTGGACCAATATTGGAAATTCCTCCTTCCATTAATGACGAGAATTGTCATTGGACTATGACTATGGCTGAGTTCATTCCAATGACATGGAATCAATGGTACCTGTCCTGCCTTCCTCCCAGAATGCTCTGAGGATCAAGTAAGATGAGGCAGACACCATAAAACTGTTAACACAGTATGACACCAACTTCATAAAAAAAAATAGGCACATGTATTATATGTAGGCCAAAAAAAAGAAAGGCTATAGCAAAACACTGAGATTATGGAATTCGGTTTCTTATTTTCACATCTAAAATTCTACATATTCCACACTGAACATTCATTACTTTTTAACAAGATATATTTTTATAAAAGTCAAATATTTGTAAAAGAGCACTGAAGTCTATAAATTAAAGAAATAAATGCATGGTATATATTTGCTTAATCAATTCACAAGGAAGACGTGTTGTTTTTTTAAAAAATAGAAAGTTTTGTATTGTAATTTAGGTTGGCAAATTAGAACAGAAACAGCCTCTGCTGAAAGTTTGAAAGAGAGTAAAGTGCTTGGCAGTTCAGGCAGCCAAGAGATAAACAGAATCTAAAGTTCTCACATTACTTTTCTTAAACAAAGCAGGTGGTTACTGAGCATAGGAGTAAAGTGTCTGAGAAATGCCCATGAGCTGCACTTCTCTGTCTTTTGTGTGGTTCCAGGTAGATACCTGTTTTAGGCATCGTAATAATAGCAGAACAAAATAAAATCTCCTAAGGAAAGCAATAAGTTGAGAAGCCTTAAATCTTGGATTGAAGACAAGTAGACCTAACAATGGGTGGGAAAAGGCTCCCACCTAGAGAAAATAAGATAAGTCAGAACAAATCTCACTCTCCAGGGATTGGCAGGACCAAGTCCTCATTGGCCTGTACTTGGAAAACTCAAGTAGAATCTGTGTTGAGGAAGGATTCTTTGGGCTTTATATATGCTTTGGCACATGAATGCAGTTTTAAATCTAAAAACACTTTATTGTTTCTAGAGGTCAAGTTCTATAATCCATGGTTTTAAAATGATGTGATTTACACATCACCAGCATCTACATCACCTGGCAGTTTGTGAGAAATGCGGAATCTCAGACCTTACCCCAAACCCACTGGATCAGAGTCTGTATTTTAATAAGATCACCAGATTAATTTTGGAAAATATAAGAAGGGTGAAAAGAACAGTTTGGGGTTTTACCTCCAACACCTCCAAACCCCACCTTCTCCTGCATTGATTTCTATTTAAATATTCATCATCACTTAGATGATGAATTTTTAAAAAACTAATTTTAGTAACATATACACAACCCAAAATTTCCCCCTTTTAACCACATTCAGTTATATAATGCAAAGGTGTTATTACATTCACCATGTTGTACTACCATCATCATCATCCATTACCAAAACATTTCCGTCACCCCAAATAGAAATTCTGAGCTAATTAAGCTTTAACGCCCCCTTCCCAGCCCTGGAAATGTATATTCAAGTTTCTGACATTATAAATTTGTTAATTCTATTTATTTGTTATCAGTGAGATCACACAAAATTTGTCCTTTTTTGCCTCTGGCTTATTTCACTCAACATGGTATCTTCAAGATTCATCTATGTTGTCAGACGTATCAGGACTTCGCTCCTTTCTGGGTCTGCATGATATTCCATTGCATGTATATACCACATTTTTCTTGTCTGTTCATCTACTGTTGGACACTTGGGTTGCTTCTATCTTTTGACAATTTTGAATAATGCTACTCAGAACATTGGTGAGCAAATACCTAAATTCCCACTTTCAATTCTTTGGGGTATATACCTAGAAGTGGGATTGCTGGATCATATGATAATTCTACACTGAATTTCCTATAGCAGCTCCATCATTTTATTGTCTCTCCAGCAATGAGCCAGTGTTCCTATTTCTCCACATCCTCTCCAACACTTGTTATTTTTCTTTTTTTTTTTTTTTAGTAGTAGCCATTCTAGTGGGTGTGAAATGGTATCTCATTGTGGTTTTGATTTGCATTTCCCTGGTGGCTACTGATGTTGAACATCTTTTCATGTGGCCATTTATATATCTTCATTGGAGAAAATGTCTATTCAAGTCTTTTGCCCATTTTTTAATTGGATTGTTTGTCTTTTTGTTGTTGAGTTGCAGGATTTCCTTATAAATTATTTATAAATTCAGATATGTAGTGTCCAACTATTTTCTTCCATTCTGTAGGTTGTCTCTTTACTTTCACAATGAAGTACTTTGATGCATAGAAGGTTTAATTTTGGTGAGATCCCATTTATTTGCTTTTTTTCCTTTTGTTACTTGTGCTTTGGGTATAAAGTCTAAGAAGCTACTGACTAACACAAGGTCCTGAAGATGCTTCCTTATGTTTTCTTCTAGGCATTTTATAGACATGGTTCTTATATTTAGGTCTTTGATCCATTTTGAGTTGTTTTTTGTTTATGGTGTGAGATAGGGGTCCCCATTCATTTTTTTGCATATGGATATCCAATTTTCCTGGCACCATTTGTTGAAGAGACAATTCTTTTTCCCTTGAGTTGACTTGGCATCCTTGTGAAAAATCAATTGGCCGTATATGTGAAGGTCTAGTTCTGAACTCTCAATTTGATTCTATTGGTCTATATGTCTGTCCTTGTGCTGGTACCATGCTGCTTTGACTAGAGTTGCTTTGTAATAAATTTTTAATTTATTAAAATATGAGTCCTTTGGCTTTGTTTTACTTTTTAAAGATAATTTCCCTATTCAGGGCCCCTTACCCTTCCAAATACATTGGATGATTGGTTTTTCCATTTATGCAAAGAAGGCCATTAGAATTTTGCTTGGGATTGCATTGATTTCTTTGGGTAGCATTGACAAGCTGACAATATTTAGTCTTCCAATCGATGAGCATGGAATGTTCTTCCATTTATTTAGGTCTTCTTTGATTTCTTTTAGCAATATTTTGTGGTTTTCCATGTACTAAGTCACTTACACCCTTGGTGTATTAGTTTGCAAGCTGCTGGAATGTGATATAATAGAACTAGAATGGAGTTTTAAAAAGAGGAATTTAATAAGTTACAAGTTTACAGCTCTAAGCCTATAAAAATGTCTAACTAAGGCATCCATGGAAAGATATCTTAGTTCAAGGAAGGCCGATGTGTCAGGAACACCTCTGTCAGCTGGGTAGTCATGTGGCTGGCATCTGCTAGTCTCCTGCTCCTGGGCTCTGTTGCTTTCAGCCTCTGTTTCTGTGGGGGTTCTTCACTTTACTTCTCTGGGACTGGCTTTCATCTCTTGGCTTCCCTTGGCTCTCTCCAGGTTCTGGCTTGCTTAACATCTCATGGCAACATCTGCTAGGCTCCAAGCATCTCTAAATATCTGTGTCTCTGTTCTCTGCCTATTAGCTCTGCTCTGAAGTTTCTTCTTCTCTGTCATTTCTGACTCTCTCCAAAATGTTTCCTCTTTTAAAGGATTTCAGTAAACTAATCAAGACCCACTGGAATGGGTGGAGTCACATTTCCATCTACTCAAAAGATCACACCCACAATTGGGTTTGTCACATCTCCATGGAGATAATCTAATTGAAAGTTTCCAACCTACAGTATTGAATCAGGATTAAAAGAAAGGGCTGCTCCCACAAGATTGGATCATGATTAAAACTTTTTTTTTCTGGGGTACATAATACTTTCAACCTGGCACACTTGGTTATGTTTATTCCTTGATACTTGATTCTTTTATTTGCTATTGCTAATTGATTTTTTTTTTATCAATTTCCTCTTCATATTGTTTACTCCTAGTGTATAGAGACATTGCTGATTTTTGCATGGTGATCTTATATCCTTCCCTTTGGCTCAATTTATTAGTTCGAAAAGCTTTGTTGTAGACTTTTCAGAACTTTCTATAATAGGATCATGACATCTGCAAATAGTGAAAGTTTCACTTCTTCCTTTCCAATTTAAATGCCTTTTATTATTATTTTTCCTTGCCTAGTTGCTCTGGCTAGAACTTCCAGTACAATATTGGATAACAGGGATGATAGTGGGTATCCTTGTCTCATCTCTGATCTTGGAGGAAAAGCTTTCAGACTTTCACCATTGCGTATGATGTTAGCTGTGGATTTTTCCTATGTGCTGTTTATCATGTTGAAATTTCTTTCTATTCCTAGTTTTCTAAGTGTTTTTATCAAGAAATGGTTCTGGATTTTGTCAAATGTCTTTTCTGCATCAATTGAGGTTATCATGTGTTTTTTTTCTTTTATTTTGTTAATGTGTTGTTTATATTAATTGATTTTCTTACGTTGAACCACTTTGCAGACCTGGGATAAATCCTACTTGATCATGCTATATAATTCTTTTAATATGCTGTTGGATTTGATATGGTAGTATTTTGTTGAGGATTTTTGCGTGTATATTCATAAGGCATATTGGTCAGTAATTTTCTTTTCTTGTGGTATCTTTATCTGGCTTTGGTATGGGGGTGATATTGCCCTCATAGAATAAATTAGAAAGTATTCCCTTTTCTTCAACTTTTTGGAAGAGTTTGTGCAGGAATGGTGTTCATTCTTCTCAGAATGTTTAATTAAATTCACCTGTGAAGCCATCTGGTCCTGGACTTTCTTTGCTAGGAGGCTTTTGATTACTGATTCAATTTCTGTACTTTTCATTGGTCGATTGAGATCTTTTACTTCTAGAGTCAGTGTAGATTCTTTGTACGTTTCTAGGAACTTGTTCATTTCATCTAGGTTGTCTAATGTGTTGACATACAGTTGCTCATAGTATCCTCTTATGATCCTTTTTATTCCTGTGGGCTCAGTAGTAAGCTCCCCCTTTCATTTCCAATTTTAATTATTTGTATAATCTCTCTTTTTTCTTTGTCTAGCTAAAAGTTTTTCTGTTTTATTGGTTTTGTTAATTCTATTTTTTTAGTTCTCTATTTCATTTATTTCTGTCAAATCTTTACTATTTCCTTCCTTCTATCACTTTGGATTTAGTTTGCTGTTCTTTTTCTAGTTCCTACAGATGTGCAGTTAGGTCTGTGACTTGAGCTCTTCTTTTTTAATGTAAACATTTAGGGCTATAAATTTCCTTCTGAGCACTGCCTTCGCTGTGTTCCATAAGTTTTAATATGTTGTGTTCTCATTTTAATTTGTCTCAAGATATTTCCTGATTTTTCTTTTGATTTCTTCTTTGGCCCATTGATTGTTTAAGAGTGTGTTAACCTCCACACATTTGTGGCTACTCCAGTTCTCTGTCTGTTATTGATTTCTAGTTTCGATCCTTTATGGTCAGAGAAGATGCTTTGTATAGTTTTGATCTTTTAGAATTTATTGAGACTTTTTTTGTGACCCCATATGTGGTTTGTCCTGGAGAATGATTTCTGTGTACTTAAGAAGAATGTGTATCTGCTCTTTTGGTGCACTGCTCTGTATATGTCTGTTAGGCCTAGTTCATTTACCGTATTGTTCAGGATCTCTCTTTCCTTACGGATCTTCTGTCTAGATGTTCTATTTGATGGTGACAATGATGTGTTGAGGTCTCCAGCTGTTAATATAGAGGTGTCTATTTTCCCCATCAGTTTTGCTAATGTTTGCCTTGTGTATTTGGGCCACTCTAGTTA
Source organism: Myrmecophaga tridactyla (assembly GCA_004026745.1). Classification (NCBI taxonomy): domain Eukaryota; kingdom Metazoa; phylum Chordata; class Mammalia; order Pilosa; family Myrmecophagidae; genus Myrmecophaga; species Myrmecophaga tridactyla. The sequence continues at coordinate 33,754 of PVIY010003231.1, read as the reverse complement.
GGTGCATAGATGTTTGTGATTGTTATTCTTCTTGGTGGATTGACCCTTTTATTAATATATAGTGTCCTTCTTTCTCTCTTGAAACAGTTTTTGACTTGAAGTCTATTCTGTCCGATATTAGCACAACTACCCCAGCTCTCTTTTAGTTACTATTTGTCTGGAATATTTTTTTCCATTTTTTCACTTTGAACCAATTTATATCTTTAGGTCAAAGTGAGTCTCTTGTAAACAATGTATTGTTTTATTTTTTATCCATTCTGGCAATCTGTGTCTTTTGATTGAGGGGTTTAATCCATTAACTTTCAGTGACAGGGCAGGATTTTCTTCAGCCATTTTACCCTTTGCTTTTTATGTCTTATATCTCTTTTGTCCCTCATTTCCTTTATTATAACCTCCTTTTTTATATGCTTGATCTTTTGTTATGTAACTGATTGATCCCTTTCTCATTTTCATTTCTGTTTATTTTAAAAATACGCGCTTTGTGGTTGCCTTGGGGTTGTATTGAAAAACCTTACTCCATAACTTACTAGCTTGAAAATATACCAACTTAACTTCAATAGCATACACTCTCTCTGCTCTATATGCCTCTGTTTCCTCTGTTTATGTTGTTTTTGTCATGCATTATCTTTGTATATTTTGCATATCTGTTATAGGGAAATATGATTATTTCTTATCCAATGTATTTTATCTCACAGGAAATACAGAGTTATAATGCAACTGGAGATAGAGAATATAATACTATTGGATTCTTCATTTAACCATGTAGTTACTTTTGCTGAAGATCCTCATTCTTATTATTTTAATGGGAATTCTTAGAATATAGGGCAGGTCCTTTGGTGATGAACTCTCTCAGTTTTGTTTATATGTAAGTGTCATAAACTCTCCCTCATTATTGAAGGACAGTTTTGCCAGACAAAGGATTCTTGGCTGGCAGTTTTTCTCTTTCAGTACCTTAAATAGGTCATACCAGTGCCTTCTTGCCTCCATGGTTTCGGATGAGCAGTTGGAATTTAGTTTTATTGAGGATCCCTTGTATGTGACAAATCGCTTTCTCTTGCTGCTTTAGAATTCTCTCTCTTTCTTTGGCATTTGCCTCCAATTCCTTGATTTGATTTAGGAGATTTGTTTGAACTTCTTTGATTAGTTGTCCTAAAGCCTGTGTTTCCTCTAAAGCTTTAATTTGTTCCCTTGAATGAGCCATAATTTCATCTCTTGAATGAGCCATACTGTTTCTTAGTATAGCTGATGTCTGGACATCTGATTAATTTGTTATGTTAACTCTACGAGTCAGTTTCTGCCTCTTGCCTAAGGTTTAATTGTGGATTGGCTGTGTATAAAGGCTCTTCTTCAATGCTTGGTCTGGCTTGTATCCAACCTTTAGGGCAGTCTGTGTCTAACTGTTCAGACGTTTCCTCAGCACCTGTTTCTTACTCTGGATTGGCAGTGCAGCTTTTATGACTGCCTTTCTATGTGCAACCATCTCCCTTCCAGGAGGAGATTTCCTTTCTTCATTTCCTTCTCTTGTGTCCTGTGTTGTTCTGTTTATTTTCATGCTAACTTTCCTTCCCAGGGTCTATGATTGGCTCAACTGCTCTCCACAGCTCACTACCACCTTTTCACTGCAACTTCAAGCCCTGGGAACCACCCTGCATTACAGCAGTTCAGCTTTTTTTTTTCCATGAGGGTTTTCTGCCTCAGGTAGACTATCCATATTAGGATATTCTACTCCCAAGAGCCAGATGAGCTCAAGTGTCAAAAATGTGTTTTAATTTGGTTAGGTGCACCAGCAATTAGAGATGGGCTTGGGTGTGTGCACTGCTTGCCCTCTGTCTCTTGTTTCCTGGGGGTCTTTTTGTATGCCCATGTTCCCCAATAGATGGGTCCCATCCTGGGGTCATGAGGCCTTAGGTCTCATGCCTTATTTGTGTGTGGGGGTGGGGGCTTCTAAGTCACTATGGGACTCAGGCCAGTAGTACCAGTGAGGGGCAGGGGCTGGACTGGCCTACCTGAGTCACAGATTGTTCTAGATTGCTAGCTGCCAGAATGCAATACACCAGGAATGGAATGGCTTTTGAAAAGAGGAATTTAATAAGTTGCTAGTTTACAGTTCTCAGGCAGAGAAAACATCTCAATTAAAACAAGTCTATAGACATGTCCAATCTAAGGCATCCAGGGATAGATACCTTGGTTCAAGAAGGCTGATGACGTTCAACGTTTCTCTCTCAGCTGGAAGGGCACATGGCAAACATGGCGGCATCTGCTGGCTTTCTCGTGGCTCTACAAAAGGGACTCTTTCCAAAATGTTTCCTCTTTTAAAGGGTTCCAGTAAGCAATTCCACCTTCAATGGGTGGAGACACACCTCCATGGAAATCATCTAATTGAAAGTTACCACCCACAATTGGGTGGGTCACATCTCCATGGGAACAATCAAAATGCTCACACCCAGCAATATTGAATGAGGATTAAAGGAGATGGCTTTTCTGGGGTCAACCATAGATTCAAATCAGCACACAGATATACCTTCTTTTTTGGAGAGGTCTTTTTTGTTTGTTTTTTTCTTGAATTCAACATTTGTGAGGTTTTTCTCCAGTCTGTATTCCTCCAAAGTTCAAACAAGTGAAATTTGCCCTTTTGTTTAGTTATCTCTGAGGGAAACCTTTCCTGGAGTTCTGTCGTCCAGTTTTGTAGTTTGGTTTTACGTAACCTCACTATAACCATCTTTCCAAGTCATCACATCCTTTTTCACAAACATTTCAAATAGTTGCTCAATACAACATCAAATGGATATTTTCTAGTTAATTTGATGGAATCATTTCTAGTTGGACACTTGAGTGATTTATGATTTCTTATATTAAAAGTAATATAGCAATATATATTTTTGTTGTCTATCAATTTAGATATATAGGATTTTTCTGGGAAAGAATCTCAGAAAAAGATTTAAGAGTAAATTTTGTTTTTTATGAAAAATATGTTCTTCTTATTAAAGTTTTTTTTAATATGAGGACACAAATCTACATATGTGATCATTTCACATAGAATACACACACACACACAAATTGAGTGCGTGTAAAAACTGCTGACATTTCAATAAGTCTGTAGTTGAGTTAGCTTTGTTGTACCAATTCCAATGTTCTGGTTTTTATGCTATTCAATACTTATATAAGATATTGCCATTGGGGGCAGTTGCGTGAAGGGTGCACAGGACTTCTCTGTACTGTTTTTCTAACTTGCTATGAGTCTATAAATAGAAATTTTAAAAAATGAGAGAGGCAAAAAAGGGAAATCACAAAAAAATCCTATCACTCAACCATAAATCCTATTAATACTTTGGTATATTTCTTTTCAACTTTTTTCTATGCATGGTTTAACAATAGTAATGTAAAATAAAAAGCTGTTTTAAAAGACCCTTGGTCTACTCAACACTTCATTAGGCATAGCTTTGGTAAGTTACCAGAGTAACCAGAAAACAATAGTGAGGTCTGAGAGGTCTGTGGAAGCTGTGCTGAAGGAGGTTCCAGGTTGCAAAGAACAATAAAATATTGAAGAAATAAACTATTGTCCATCGCTTTTTAAGCTTTACCCCTCCCATAACCCTCTTCTTCACTTCCTTGGCAATGTTTCCATCTCTGCCTTCTCCATGTGCCAATCTTATTTCTTTATTTGATTGTTATGAGGCATCTGTGAAAATGCAGGGTGTTTTAGAAATGATAATTGTAATTTGCTTTTAGGGGGTGAAAACAGAAAGGAAAAGGAATTTCCTCCAGCTAAGTGCTTGCCTCTGACTCTTAGCCACATGTGCAGAAAGGACACCAAGTAAATGACTAAGGTGGTTGTGGTTAATTAATGCTGTGATTACTAATGGGAAACACTTAAGTAAATAGCACTGGAGAACACTTGAACTCCCCTGCAATTCCACACTTTGTGCACTCTCACTTACCAACCTCATCTCCATGACAACCAACCTTCTTTAAAACTCAACTCCAATGGCACCTTCTAGGAGATTCTGTCTTCAGCTATCTTCAGGACAAAGCTCAGTGCCCCTATATATCTTCCAGTACTTATTATGTGGTTCCTCCATGCTTGTTTTTGTCCCCCACTGGGCCATCATTCCTCAATCCTGGAGAGTGGGACCTATTCTTTGTTAGTCATCTTTTGCAGTATCCAACACATTTAGGAGTAGGTTCTCAACAAAGTGCTTGTTGATGGAAGGAATGAAGGAAAGAAAGCAGAAAGGTGGGAAGAAGGGAGAGAGGGAGGGAAGGAAAATGGTCTCTGGGATGTCATGTGTGAAGGCAGCTTAAACAATTGCCCTGAATATTTCCAAATGCCCACAGCTCCTTGTGGACCTCACAAAACTCTGTCTCCTTCTCCTTCTGAGCCTGTTTGTCAGCATGGCGGGCCTGTGCCCAGAATGGGTGAATGCTGGTGCACTGTGTGGGCAGTTTCTGCTTTGGTTCTTGCCACTCCCCACCTCAGATGAGCGGTAGGTAATGGCTTCCTGGAGTGGAGTGGCCCCTCGTGGTACCACAATTGGGCCAAGACAGATACTCTTAAGGGAATAATCTGGTTGTATCCTTTGGGGCCTTCAAGTTCATTCTTGAGGGTTTCCAACATTGGTGAAATATGGAGATGTGGCTCAGGCCAAGTTCTGGCTTCCATCATCTCCATGATCTTGGACCAGGTACTTCAGATGCATCTAGAAATGAGGTGGGTGTACTAGATCCTTCTGTTTCTTGGTGTCTTGTCAGGCAAAGGAATCAGAATCTGAGAGGTATGATGAAGGAGTTGGGGTTGCTTTGTCCCATCACACTTCCAGGTCTGACAACAGGCTGGATCACATCTCTTCAGTCTACCCTCAACTAGCCTGGTGGATTAGAATTAGAAGAAGGAGGGCTCTCAAGTCTAATTTTCCCCCAACAGGACCAGCCCAGTGGTGCCAGTTTGAAAGGATTATGTACCCTAGAAAAGCCATGTTTTAATACTGAATCCATCTCATGGAAGCAGTCATTTCTTTTAATCTCTATTCAGAACTGTACAGTGGAAACTTGATTAGATTTATCTCCACGGAGATGTGAGATGTCCAATTGTGGGTATTAACCTTTGATTAGAGGGAGATGTGACTCCACCCATTTCAGATGGGTCTTGATTAATTTACCAGAATCCTTTAAAAGAGGAAATATTTTTTGGAAAGAGCAGCAGAGCCATAAGAGAGCCATGAAAACCAAGAGAGTCCATGCAGCCAGAGACCTTTGGAAATGAAAAAGGAAAATGCCCTGGGGGAACTTCATGAAACAAGAAGCTGAAGAGAAAGCTGGCAGACTTCGCCATGTTCACCATGTGCCTTTTCAGTTGAGAGAGAAACCCTGAATGTCACTGGCCTTCTTGAACCAGTATCTTTCCCTGGATGCCTTAGATTGGACATTTCTATAGCTTTGCTTTAAGTGGGACATTTTCATGGCTTTAGAAGTGAAAACTTGCAACTTAATAAGTTCCCCTTTTTAAAAGCTGTTCGGTTTCTGGTATATCACATTCCGGCAGCTAGCATACTAGAACACCAGCAAGTAGGCATTCCTTCCTAGATGGTTTGAAGTGGTTTTGTACCTTGGCTTTATATTGCACAGATCTGGAGCGCTTAAGAAGACCCATGGCCAAGGTTCCACCTGAGGAAATCTGCTTTAGCCCATCTCGGCAGAGCTGATTTACCCTCTATGCATAAGAGGCCCACTGCCCAGTGGCTACAATACTTTAGAGGCCCCCGAAATGACTTCACTTCATACACAATCAGAAGGAGAAAATGAACTTTTAGGTCAAAAAAAAAGTTTTAGTGTATAATATTAACATATTTGCCATGATACCAATGCAGTCATAAAATATACTTTTCAGTATATATTTTATGGAGGGAGGGTCCAACAAAGTCAGACCTGCAATGCCACCACATTGGGAGTTTTACGAGCTTCCAAATGTTTCTTGTATACATCCAAGGCTGAAAACCACTGACTGAAAGGTTTCCAGAGAAGCACTCTGCCCTTTACATATCCCAACCTGACCTCCCCCAAGGCTTGTCATAAATTTTAGATTTAGAGAAGTTGAAATACATTTAAATTAGAAGATTTTCAATGAAATGAAAACAACTGTTTCTGGGAGTCCCTGTATGAATACTTTTCACACGTGGCACTTACCAGAGATAAATATAGGCCTTTGGAAAATTCCATGAGTGAGCAGGAAGGACAGAGAGACTCTGTGGGGCTGGGGGCAACACGAGGGCAGGAGGTATCTGGGTGGGCTGAACGAGTTACGTGCAGGTGGTCCAGTGAGGGCAGGTGACGTGGGTCCAGGACCCTTTCCCCAGAGCAGCCCCCAGGCCCAGCCCTGCCCACATGGATTTCTGTGCCCAGGAGCATGGGTTACTGTGCAAACTTCTCAAACCCCGACTGCTTTGTAAGATGAAAGACGGTGTCAAATTGTATTTGGGAGGAGAATGGAGAGGTTTCCTGAATCTTGATGTGCTTGCTTGCAAGGCCCATGATTGAAAATTGCCATCGTTGTATAACTGTGCAGAACATAGTATCTGGGATTTCCAGGGTAGAAGAGGTGACCAATGGTTTTTCTGTCTTCCCTTTAGGGACAAACTCTCCAGCTGTGTAGCCAGGCCCCACCCCAGAGCACAGGCCCCAGGCTTCCCGAAGGTGACTCCGTGACCTGCTCCGGGGCCTGCCCCTCCCTTCTTTCCTTGCCCCCACTCCCGGCCCCACAAATAAAAGAGAAAAGTAAGGAAAAAGGAAAACAGTGCTCCCTTTTCTTTTCGGAGTCTGAAAGATCAGCAATCTTGGTTCTTCCTCTGGCAAGACTAAATGTTGTCTTAGTTGTCAGGATGGAAATTTTGACAATGGAAAGAAAAAGTCCCCCCTTTTTTTTCAAGAAGGAGCATTAAACACTAAGAGATAGTGAAAAGTGTGATATTGTTCCAAAGACCTGAGGGCCTCAATGGGGGAAAAAACTTTATATTAGGGTAAATCTCTGTCAAGAGAGGGGGACAATTCTGAAGATATTAAAAGGAATCAAGTGTAGCCTTTCAGCCCGTAGTGATAGGACCTCTTCAAACTGCAAAAGAGTAATCTCCATTTTATTTTTATTTTGAACATACAATTTTTATCATTAAAAGTTTCTGAGCAAGTAGCCCTAATATATATATGTGTGTATATATACTTTTTAAGCATATATATATATGTATATATATATATATATGCTTAAAAAGTATATGCATGTACCGCTACACAAATATCTTATGGACATTATAAAACTTACCAAAATAGAGACGACCCTAGGGCGGGCAATGGTGGTGCAGTGGCGGAGTTCTCGCCTGCCACGCTGGAGACCCGGGTTCCATTCTCGGTGCTGCCCATGCAAAAAAAATAATAGAGATGAAAATGAGCATAACTAGGTGCTCTGATGTTCCTTCCCAGGCCCGTGGAAAGTCTGGTCCCCGGGGAACCTCAGCTCCAGCCCCTGGAAGCACTGAGTGAGTCCAGCGAGTCCCCTGAGGACAGAGAGGGTAGCCCCTCCCAGGCTTTGCTGGTAACACTGAACATCCGTTTGCATCTTTAGCAAGAAAAGGCAGGTCTTTTCTAGTCAGAACAGTGCCAGCTGTCTGAGATATTAGGGCTTACCAAATATCCACGTCCCTTCCACCTTCCCCAGGGCCCGTGTGGCCGGGTGAGGACCTGTGCCCTCTTCTCACTGATGGGTGGTGAGGAGCGGGTGGTGCCCTTCAACTCCAGGGGGCAAGGAGGGCATGCGTAGGCTGGCTCTGTCCCCCCCTCTCCTGGGCACCAGTGATCTGGCTGCATGGAAGTGGGCTCCTGCTCAGACTGGACCTCAGGGATAAATAACTGCCCACTGTATTACACCACAGAGACTTGGAGAATTAATTGATTCTGGAGCCCAGTCAAGCTCATTCTGATCGATGCACCCAGCATGGCCAGCCGATGGGAATGGAAAGCCCAGCTCTGGAAAATCAACTCGGGCCTGCTCTCAGCCTCACATTACTCGGGGGCACTGGGGATACCGAGAAAACGCCTAAGAAATTGTCCTGAACCGTGACACGGGGATTGGCAGTCTTGTTGTTGAGGAGGGCAGAGGGGCCAGCATGAAGCGGTGGGCAATGTGCAAGGTGCCGGAGAAGAGGCTGGGACGTGAGCTCGGGGTGCAGCATACTGGTTCACTGCCTGCTTGCTCAGAGGTCACTGTGCCTGCCTGTAAAGGGGTATTTGCACTTCCTGCCGTAGTCTGCACAGCGTTTTCCGGTATATTGCTTCATTTGGTTTGCAAATACATATAGATACATATTCATTCTCATACAAATATCTGCACAGACCTAACAACAAATTGTATACCCCATTTGACAAGGGCTTCCTCGAGCTTGTGGCAAGCATGTTGGGACACCCATCCTCCTGCTTACTCAAGCTCGCTGCGCGGAAATTTCCATCGGGAACCACTGAAATCCTCTGGGTGAGAAAAGTGAGAAAATGACTGTATGGTATCAGTCCCACATAAATTCCCCGCATGTCTGCCAGACTGGGCTGTGTCAAATAAGCCTCCCGAATGTCTGAAACTGGGAACTCCCCTCATTTAACTGCTCGGTACTTCAACCATAATGTTGATGGCTGAGATCACGTGCCAGCTGCTATACCCACACATGCCTCCATGCTTGCACGGCACCTCCGAGGTAGTGTTATCTTTACTTTATCAACGAGGAAATCACTACTCAGAAAACTTGAGCAGTGACATGGTGAAGTCTGCCCAACCCCGAAGAAGTGGGTGGCAGGAGTGCAGCTAGAAGCCCCTCCACCTGGCTCCTCCTAAGCTCTCCTCCTGCACCTTAACCACCCTTCCCCGTTGCTTCCACCTCGGATCTTCCCTGAGATGTGTCCATAGAGACAGTGGCCTCTGCTCAGGCCCCAGCAGCAAGGAGACTGCAGTCCATGGGGAAGAGTGATCCTGGGCAGGGAGCCCGAGGGGTGGCTCCGGGTCGGCTGAGAGCCAGAACTGGGCCGGCCACTTTTCCTTCCCCCTTCAGTTTGGCCTCATGTGTACAGATATTTTTCTTCTTCTTCTTCTTCTTCTTTTTTTTTTTTTTTAACTAATCTGCTGCTATTCTGCACTAAGATGATACTAAATATTTCTGAAAGTTTTCTAAGAGAAATGCTGAGAAAATCAAAGCCACAGGGAGAAGCTGGCGGTTTACTAAGGTGCCCGAGGGGTATCATATTGGTTCCAAAACCACTCTTTGTACCTCTCCAGGAGTGTACATTGTCTTAAGTGGCTATAATTTTTAAACAATTTTTTTTAAGCAGTGGGTAACTTCTAAGAAAAAAAAAACAAAAACAAAAAAAAAACACCGATGGAAGGGAACTAAGCGAATGTGCCCAGAATGGAAGAGGAGAGAAAAGCTAACACTGATGTATTGCCTGGTTACCGAGGTCCAAGAAACATGCTGAGCATTTCACTTGCTGACAAGTAGGATTATTATGCCCGTTACACAAAGAGGGAACTGGAGGCCACGAAGAAGACGACAAAGCCAGGATCTGAACCCAGAGGCAGATAGAGTGGTCTATGGAGAAGCAATTCGGCCACAGCCTTTTTAGCAGGATGGTGGCGGGAAGTGGCGTGCAGGGCTGGAAGCCAAACCCCGATGGCATCTGCTGTGTGCATTGTAGGCCAAGAACAGGAACAGCCAACACAGTCCCTCAGCAGATGGGAGGGAGTCAAAGGCCACCTTCTTCACCAGGCAGGCCACAAGCCAGATATTCTGTCCCTTCCCGGGCCCCTCGGCCCCCTTTCCCCCAGCAAAATCCCTTTGGGAGAAACCTGAGGCCACGACCCTCCCTCCCCGGGCTTCTCTGGTTTTGGGTATGGACTGAAAGCCAGGCTCAGATGGGAAGGAAAGTTGTCATTTGTCAGGCACATACTGCACACCAGGCCTGGAAGAGGCTCCTCCCACAGTCAATTAAGAGGACTCGACGCCAGTGCTGTATCTTGGGGGCATGCGCCTAACGCCCTCTTTTCCCTGGAGGGAACCACTTCCCAGAAGCTTGTTATGGAAGCCAGGCCCAGCTGGCTCCCGAATCCATGTCCTTCTCTCCAAATGGTGCTGCCTCCTTGACTCCAGCTTCTGGGAGGAAGTCTCCCAAATGGGGAATCTGCCCGAGGTCTCGGGAGAGTTTGGGGCAGAACCAGAGCTAGAACCCAGACCCCAATTCCCAGCCCCCCACTCCCTTCACTCAAGCAGATTTCTCTCCATCTTGAAGATTTTCTCCAGAAATGTTGACCTATGAGTTGGTCCTTCGTGTCACAAAATACTTGGGTTCCTGAGCCTGAAACTGGTTTTCTCCTCCATTCCCTCTTGGGTACCCACCAGTTAGAGTTGGAACGTAATGTGCGGTGGGATTCCCTCAGCTCTGCTACCTGGCCATGGCCCTGCACAAATCACAAGGCCCTGACCTGATGGGCCTCCAATCTTTCTGAAGAACATGGGGAAGCAATCTGAGCAGTGTGGGCAGGAGCACCACGCCAAAAACAGTGAACCCCGGTAAAGGACGACATAGGAAATCAAACCGATTATGGGGTATCCCATCAGGAAATGGGGTTGCCACCTGGCTGCTCTTTCTCATTCTAGGTTTGTTGGGGTAGCAGTGGCTTTCCAACCCTAAGGTCCATCAGTCTCTCATTCTCGAGATGTTAGCTACTGACTACCAGCTAACATGTGCCTCTCGCCATCTCATTTTCTCTCTAACACTCTTCCTGTCATAATCTGTGGTGACTGCAATATTCCACATAACCACACATAATCCTTCCACACCTTGCTGTCAGTTCTTGGCCCCCCTTCCTCCAGAGATCTGGTTCTCTCCATTCAGCCCATGTTCAGATGGTTGATGGCAACATGACCCAAAATTGCCACCCTATCCATAATTTCAATTTCAGGTATCCCATTCTCCGTCACCCTAACCCATCTCTTTCACTCACTCCTCTATTATCCTCACTCCAACAATTCCACAATCCCAGTGGGATTTACACCCAGGGACCCCACCCACCACATAGAACCCATGACAACCCACTGTTCCCACCATCACCTCTCTCTCTTATTGTCCACACTTCCCTCTTTTCCAGTTCAAATTGACCAAAAGGCCAATCTCTTTGTTCCTCTCTCACTTTGTCATATTCAGCTGGCTAAATCCCAATCCTGGTTAAGTCTACCTCCCTTCTTCCTCTGTGCCTGAGCCCACATGGCATCCCTCTGCTCTCTGCTCTGCCCTTGTCCTCTTACAGTCTGTTCTCCCACAGCAGCCCCAGTAATCCTTCTAAAACATGTCAGATCATGTTGTTTCTCTGCTCAAAATCTTCCAATCATCCTCCATCTTTCTCAAAAAGCCTCCCCATTCTCCTTTCCCATTACCTCTTTGACCCTGTCTCTTCTTATTTTCCTGTACCATCCATGCTCCAAGCATACCAGCCACCTTGCCATTCCTTAAACTAACCATGTTCCTGCCTCAGGACCTTTGCACAAGTTGCTTCCTCTGCCTGGAAGGATTTGTGCCCTGGGTATCCACATGCTTTGCTCCTTCATCTCCTTTAGGTCTTTGCTCAGTTGTTAGCTTCTTAGTGAGACCATTCCCAATGATTCTATTTAAAATAATCCTTCCCAGCCATCTCTCTGTATCCTCCTCCCTGCTTTATTTTCTCCAGAGCACTTAACCCCTTCTAATATCCTATTTATTTATTTATTTTATTATCGTCTTTCTCCCTCTATAAAAATGAAAGCTCCGTAACATCTCTGTTTTTCACTATTTTATCCCCAGTGGTCAGGGCAAATCAATATCTGCTAAATGAATGGCTATTTTAAAAATATATTAACATAAGTAAATTATTTATGCATTTTTAAAAGACCAGAATATATATTTTAACCCTTGTAAGAGCTTATATTTTATGTATTTAAAATTCTTTTACAAACATAATAATTGTATGATTTAAAAAATAAGAATAGTCAATAACAGGAACACTTTTTTGGGGGACGGGGTGCATGGTCCGGGAATCAAATCCAGGTCTCCTGCATGAAAGGCGAGCATTCTACCACTGAACCACCCATGCACCCAAAACACGAACACTTTTTAAAGCTGCACTAACCCTCCTTGGTGCATTAGGGCCTCAAACACTCTGAGCCCCCATAGGTCATTTTGATGGTCAGGTGGCTGTTAGCACAAGACTGGGAATTTCTGTCTGTTCTGAATCCAGAGGGAAGCCCTGGGCTTCTTGGCTGAAGGGCTGCCCTTGAAGAGACATGGCAGCTGAAGGTAGAAGGGATCTCTTCGCATGGCCAAGTCCCAGGCAGAATCCTTATGTCCCTACATGGTGGGTTGAGTCACTCCCTATTCTGCTCCTTGTGCCTTAGTAAGGGTCTGAGGTAGGTAATGCCTCCCAGGCAGCACTTCCCTCCAGGGTTGGCTGGGACTTTCAGACTAGAACTGAGAAGTGCACACCATGGGGCAGCCATCAGTCTGGTCCCTCCCAAGAATAAGTCAATACCAAATCGAATTCAGAGGCATGGGTCAGGCTATAAGTCTGGTGGCAGCAATTAGCTGAATTGTCATCTGGCCCCCAGAGAGCTCCACCCCATGCAGGGGCCTTGTGTAGTCTCCTCTCACATTGTACTAGGGCTGTGTGACCACTGGCTTATGGCAGAAGTGATGTCATGCCACTTCTGAAGCCTTTAAAGACTCAGGGCACCTGTCTTGGTCACTTTCTCTGGAGGAAGCCAGCAGCCATATCATGAGCATCTCACTAGGAGGCTCACGTGGTGAGGAACCAACGCCTCCAGCCCATGTGGCTGGGAGTGAGTTGAGGCAGATTCACAGGGTCAGTGAAGCATTCAAGATGACTGCAACCCCAGCTGGTGGCTCAGTTGCAACTCTATGGGAGACCCTGGACCACAACCCCCCACCCAGCCACTCCCAGATTCCTAACTCTCAGAAACTTTGCAATATGATAAACATACGCTGTCTTCAACTTCTGTGCTATGGGGTTAGGTAGCAATAGCTATCTAAGACAGCTTTGGTCATTGGAAGTAGAGTGCTGCCATGACAAATATCTACAAATGAGAATTCTTTGGAACCAAGCAGTGGAAAGTATTTGAAAGAACTTTAAGGAGAACAATAATGAACACCTGGATTGCCTTGACCAGATTGTCAGTAGCATTTGGATTCAAGAAGGCTGCTAGTGGGTACCAAAAGGAAAGGGAGGAAAGTTTTACTGGCTGCTGGAGGAAAGTGGATCCCTGTTATGTAGTGCAAAATATTTAGCAATGCCATTGCCTGAAGTAATGTGGAAGTCAAGTACTTACTAAGGAGATTTCCAGACTGAGTGTTGAAAGAGCTGCCTGATTTCTTCGTGCTGCTTATAGTAAAAAAGGAGAGATGAGAGATAAACATATTAAACCAAAAGTAGCCAAGTCTTGCTGATTTTGAAGATCCTTTCTTCTCCAGATGGGCAATTAATGCTAAAATTAAGAAATGGCTCCTGAGCAAAGATGAAATACAAGGCATTCTCAGAAAAGCACTATCTAAAGTTGAAGCCAAATGTGTGACTGTGAGGGCCTCTGTTAAGACCTCAGAAACATCAATGGTGGTACCTCCGAGAACCATTCAGTCAGATGAAGGGCCCTGGAACACGTGAGGGTACACCATGCAGATCCTCTGTCATACTGTTAGACTGCTGTTCCTCAGCAGAATCCCAAGGTGGAGAAGGACTTGCCATGAAAAGATTTATGGGTATTATTTTTGTCTAGTGGGGTAAACCCCAGTGAGATTCACAGGCCAGCAATGTTTTTAAAAACCTCACATCACCAGAAATACCACTAGCTTTGACTGAAAGAAACAGAGACAGTTTTTAAATGAAAAAGGGACCTTGGACCTCCTGACAACAGAAGAAGGCTGAAAAAAATACTCATATTACCTGTCATGGATGACCTGTTATGAAAAAGGAGCAATGACTCAAAGGTAGAACCCAGGGATCAGGAAGTGGTACCAAAATCATTTCTGAGCAAGCTTAAGACAGAAGCCTAATCAAGGTACTTCACAGTTTCCCAGTGGGATTTCAGAACTGCTGTGGACCAGCCTCTGATTTGTACTTCCCTTCCTTCCCACTTCTGAAGCAGGAATGCTTACATCAGCTCTCGTCTGCAGAGTGGGTGCATGAGGGCTGGATAAATGGCTACTCCTTCTCAGAGGAACTACATCCAAAGGGTTTCACCTACACCTGAGTTGATTTTCATGATAAGATGCTGGACTTTGAACTAATGCTTTTTGGGAAAATATTTGGTGGGCCTTCGGGGTGGGTGAGTGAATTTCACATGTGAAAGGGACATGGAACATTGATGGACTGTGGCAACCAACCTCTAGGATGACGGTGGCTGAAGTGCGCCTGCTGGCTGTCCCCTGCAGGGTCGGTCTTTGTGACTAGGAGAATATAAGAGGAGTCATAACAGTTACTTTTGAGGTTAGGTTATAACAACATTGCGGCTTCTCTCTCAATTGCTCTCTCTCTCTCTCTCTCTCTCTCTCTCTCTCTCTCTCTCTCTCTCTCTCTCTCTCTCT
>PVIY010003231.1:0-19008 GCA_004026745.1 Myrmecophaga tridactyla | reverse complement strand
CCAGCTCCACCCCAGCCCTCAGGCAGCTGCAACTCCTGCCAACACCTTTCCTGAAACTTCAGGAGAGATCCTGAAACAGAACCTCCCAGTTAAGGTGCTTCCGAATTTCTGACCCTCACAAGCTATCAGAGGATAAGTGTTTGTTGTCTTCAGCTGCTCAGTTTAGGGGTAATCTGATATACAGCAGTAGATATAAATAATTCTGTGAGCTGTTTATTAAAGCCCCTGACAGGGGTCAGGTAGTAGAAACATGGAATAAAGGAGCTCCCAAACAGACGATGAAAACAGTCAAAGAGATACAAACACAGTTGTCGGGGGGAATTGGGTACCACTTTTCCCCTAATGTGGCCCAAATGCTGCCCAAGTTTCAACAGAACGTTTTTCCTCTAAAAGAGGTGGGATCCTTTAAGTCCATGAACATCCTGAAGCCAAATTTCAGGAGAAATGTCAGCCTGGGGACAAATTTCAAATGAAAGTGAATATAGGTCTGATGTCATGGAAGGAGAGGTGATGGGCTTTAGGATTAGAAATTCCTGAGTTCAATCCTAGCCCCTCACTCGTTGATGGGCAACCGGATGGTGACTCTGGCAGCCTGACCGCTTTGTTTGCCTCTCGTGTTAATGGACATGTTCATTCTGCAGGTTGATGTGAGGATTAAGGGAATAACTTGAACTCGTGTCTACTTGGCTTGAGCACAGATGGAGAACATTTGATATTTTTAGTGGCCCTCCCCAGTCTACTCTGCACCCTGTCCCTAAGTAACTTCCGGTGTTTCGCAAAGAATTGTTTGTTTCCTCAGAGGATTCATGCCCAGTGAAAGTCTATCCAGTAGACTTGTGGATTCAGTTGCAAGTCCCACCTGGTGGCAGCTTAAACCAGTACCTGACACTTTGCAGCTCTTTCATGTATCTGTCGAGTGACTGCACGGACAAATGCATGAATTGTGTAAACAAATGGTTTGCAATGTGCTTCTGTTATTTTAACTGGCTGACTTAAGCTCACCTGATTTAGAGCTAGAAAGAATCTTCCATTAGGTAAATTTCTAGAAGTTGGGTCAGTTGGGGTCTAAGGTAAGGCTCCTTCTGAATTCTTTGTCTCTGCTGCTCTTTTCTTATGGCTGTGCTGTTTTTTTTTAACTCAATATTTGGGGGTGAGGGGTTGGTGACAGTAGTGAATTTATCCAGTGAATCCAAGGTTTCCAGAATAAAGGACTATACAAATTCAGCCAGGATAACATGAAGACAGAAATGTAGACAAACTGATATTAGTAACACATGATGTTCTGGTTTGCAAGCTGCTGGAATGCGATATACCTGAAATGGAACAGCTTTTAAAAAGGGGAATTTCTTAGGTTGCAAGTTTGTAGTTCTAAGGCTGTGAAAATGTCCAGATTAAGGCACCAACAAGAGGTTACCTTCACTCAAGAAAGGCCAGTGATGTTCAGGGTTTTTCTCTCAATTGGAAAGGTACGTGACAAACATGGTGATGACTGCTAGCTTTCTCTCCAGGCTTCTTGTTTCATGAAGCTCCCCCAGGGGTGTTTTCCTTCTTCATCTCCAAAGGTCTCTGGCTATGTGGGCTCTAAAGCTTTTTCCAAAATGGTTCCCTCTTAAATAGCTCCAGTAAGCAACCCCACCTTTAATGGGTAGAGACACATTTCGATGGAAACCATCTAATTAAGAGATACCACCTACAACTGGGTGGGTCATAACTCTGTGGAAACAGTCAAAAAGGTCTCACCCAGCAATATTGAATGAGGGTTGAAGGACATGGCTTTTTGGGGGTACACAACAGATTCAAGCTGGCACACATGATTATAAAGTACACATTGGGATATAGAAAAATGCTTGCTAAGTTAGAGTTCTAGTAAATTGACTTGTGCTTAATTAAAATTTAACAGTATCACAATTTCTAAGCCAAAATGATTTTTCTAGTTCTTTTGCTGTTTATTTGCTTTTATATTATTTCAATCCGCTTAAATAAAAAGAGAGAGAGAACTTAAGAAGTTATTGAAGTTGAATAAAGCTGAAAATTCACCTAAAAATGTACGTGTGCCCTGATATGTTGTTACCATTGGATATTTAGAAATCCTTCCCTCTATAGTATTAGTGCTCCAGTCTTTTAGGGTTTTGTTTGATTTTCCCAGACATGACAAGGCTAGAGGCCCCTCATAGGGTGCCCCAAGGGGCAGAGCTACCTCCTCCTTTTAGCCAGAGGGGAGCCTGGCTGGCAGCATGGCCTGACTTTCTCGGGGGTCCAGGGGTCTAACTTGAGTGCCCCATATTCTCCATCCCAGGAAAGACAGAAGAGGGATTCAGCCTTCCTGTCCCAAGTTCTTGGTGATTTATGGTGTTGCTAGATGAAGTCCCAACCCCATAATCCATTCATACCTGTTAGCCAAGAACAATTTCTCATGGAAGGGTCCAGATGGCTGAATTAACAAACGTTATGTGACCCACATGGTATATTTTAGAGCGTTCTCTGCAATTTGGGTTTGTTTTTGCTTTTTAATCACGTGCTGAAGAACAAAAGGAATCTCTTCAAAGCACAAGCAAAAAGGCTTTTTAGCTTCGTAAATAATTTGTCAGTGGAACCACAGGTGGGGAAGATATATTTTGCCTCACTTGAGTGCCTGGGGAAATGGAGAACTCGTGTGTGTAAAGAGGCTTTGAACTTTTCAGGAGAGGGTGTGGGGAGAAGGAAGCTTTCATTTCCAAGGCCCCTTAGAGCAGAAAATACAAATGCTCCGTGCCCTCCATCTGACAGAGAAGTCTATTTTCATCGCTCCCCTCCCCCAGCCTTCCCCTGGCTTCAATCTGGCCTCTGCCCTGCCCCCCCCCCCCCCCCCCCCATGTCTCCATCACCATGGAGAGGAGAACAATTATAATGAAATGGTGAGTCTCCCAGCCCTTCACTGACAAGCCTTCAGCAAGATCTGTGCTTTCCTGGCCCAGCCCCTCCGTTGCTTGTTAAGCTTTTCTTTCACCTTCTCTTGTAGGTCAGTCACGCCGGTCACGCCACATATGTTGAACACATTTTCCCATCCTGTTCTCCCCAGTTGCTTTCTATCTTCCCCAGGTTCGGGCCAGCCATAAATTCCCACTAACTCTGAGACACGGTCCCCTTCTCCTTGGCTGATGAAGTATGGCTGGGAGTAGTGTGATATTTTACCTCCAGTGTGCAACACCCCAGCTCCGCATGAATAACTCTCCACCACCACAGGAGCCCGCCCGTGGCAAAGCCCTCAGAGAAGATGTCCTTTCTCAAATCCAATGGTTATTTACTTAGAGTGACAAAGATTGATTCTCTATTGCACTCTTGTAAACACAATCCAATACAATCTTTAACTAATCTGTTCAAATATATTTGTCATCTTCATCATCATCATTATTATATCTTGAGGGTCTCCTCTTGGTTCAGCCCTGAGAATGTAAGGGTGAATGACGTCTCTTCGGTCTCCAGACCCTTGCAAGTGGGGAGGAGAGAAGACAATGCGGAAGCATCAAGCAGCTGGGGTAGTCAAGCAGCTGAGAGCAGGGGGCCAGAGTGCTGTGGGGCCCGAGGGGGTATCACCACCCCAGTGTGAGAGAGGACGTGGGGTGAACTCCTGAAATAAATGGGAACTGGCTAGGGGGGATGGTTGGGACTGGGTAGGGCACTTCAGGCAGAGTTCAAGTGGTTTTGAGATGCAACTACTTAGAGTGAGAGGAGACCAAAATTAACTAAGAGTAGACACTTCTGCAGTAGCCAGTGCTGCCACTCTAGAAATGGAGCACTCTAAAATTTGCTGATTCTGGAAACTTCCGGGGCCCCTGTCACCCCAGGTCTGTTTTGAGGGAGTGTGCCAACTGCTTCCCTTTCAGGACTCCTCCTAGCCTGAACTCACCCTTGCCCCCTCTTCTGTGAGATACCTTGAGTCACCCTTTTTTGGATCCGAGCCCGCCCATTCAATGCCATCACTGCACTGCCTGATCCCCCTCCTCCAGCAGTCTCCACACAGCCAGTTCTGGGCCTCTGCCTTTTTTAATCCCCTTTCAGAACAAGTTCCCATGGGTTGTCACATGAGAAAGCCAATAAATCAATTCATACTAAGCAGTAAAATCATACATTTAATATACTACATATCTCACAAGAATTTGCCTTTCCACAGTGGAAAATGTGTGGTGCTAAAAAAAAAAAATGCATCTCTAGAGGTGAAATTTCAGGAAAATTTGGCAAGCCACCAAACTCTTTTTCAAATCAGAGACCACATTTGTCTGTAACACTATTCTGAACATAATCCAGAAAGTTTTTACAAATTTTTTAAAACAAACAATTCCTAGCATAATCTTTTTTTCATTTTAATCAACTTTCTTCTGCTAGAAATAGATGGCAAGGAGAAATCAGTTTTGTTATAATTTTGAGAGTCCCAGTTAGTTTGTGGTCAATAGAGCTTTTGTTATACTGAAAAGGTCCATCACACTATACCCATTATATAGAGAGCACTGTGCGAGTCTCAGTATAAGGACAAAAGAAGAAGGTTAAAGAGAAACACCCTTTTTTAAAGAAGCATAGAATTGAATGCAGGAGATTTTGTTGAAGTTGAGACTTATCTGGGGCTCCTGGAGAGGAGAAGAGAGGGGGTCAGCTTAAGAAGGAACAAATCAGAGGGAGTTGTCTAGTTATTACAGATTAACACAGATTAACAGATTAACACCCCTGTGGTCCAGGGGTGGCCCACAGCCTGCTCTGGCCACTGGGCATTGTGGCATGTCTGTGATCAGCCACGTTTTGGAGCGTTCTGGAGCAGGCTGGCACATTTATGAGCTGTGTCAAGATGGTCCTAGCTTTAGTAATGGATCAGTAGCTTGAGGGACAGACTACAACGATGGAATTTTTTAGTCAATCTGGGAAATAGATAAAGCAACCCAGCATCAGGAAGTCAAAATACTCCCTGGGGGGTTGAAATGAATCCTCTACACCTGGGCACAAAGGTTTAGCTTCTTTCAGGTTATGCGGCCTTCCTGCACCTGGAAACCTTAGTCACCCAGCAGTTCAGACAGATGATTTTAGAGGCCTGAAGGATTCTGAAATATCTTCCAAATCGTGAACATAAAGCATCAGAATAGAACACAAGGAAAACATGTGGAATTTGCACAGTGATTTTTAAAATTTTCTATTTCTAAGACTTGTCCATGTCGACCTAACATTTGAATCCCTGAGATGTGCAAGGCCTGATACTCAGTAAAGGGTGAGTCTGTCTTTTGATCCCCACTACCAAGGCACCATTATACTAGAGGCACAATATTTTAGATTCTATAATAGATTTTTCTCTATTTTCTATTTCATTGCTTTCTGCTCTGTTGTTTTATTTCTTCCACCCTATTTATTTGGGGATTGATTTTCTGTCATTTTCGAATGCTTAGCTTCTCCGTTTTACATCTGTGTTCTTTCTGAATATAAACATTTAAAAGCATAAAGTTTCCTCCAATAAAATTTGATATCATTTCCATCCAGCTCAAGAAATTCTCTAATTTCCCTGGTAAATTCCTGGCTCAGGGGTTATTAAAAGGTGTGTGTTTTAAATTTACAAACATTTGGAGATTTCTCAGATTCCTTTATTGATTCCTAGTTTAATTCTCTTTCTTGTTGGAGAGCATGTTTTGTGTGGTTTGGTCCTTTTGGGTTTATCTGAGACTGCTCTATGGCCTAATATATGGTGTGTCCTAGAAAATGTACCATTTGCATTTGAGAAGAATATGTATTCTTCTGTTGTTCAGTGGGATATTCTATACATCAGCTAGGTTAATTTTGTTCCTAGTCTTGTCAAGTTTTCTATATCCTTACTGACTTTTCTGTTTAGTTGTTCTATCAGTTACTGACTGAAGGGCATTGAACTCTCCAACCAAAAATGTTAACTTTGTTCCAAATTCCGATTCCTTCAGATTTTGCTTCATAGCTTTGGGCTCTTTTGTTAGATGCATTTCATATATTTTTGTTATTTCTCCCTAATGTGCTGTCTCTTTTGTCCTTTTAGCCTTTTATATCTTCTCTGTCTCTGGTAATATTTTCCTAAAGTCAATATTATCTGATATTAATATAGTTACTCCAGCTCTCTTATGGCTACTGTTTCCGCGATATATCTTTTTCTATCTTTTTATTTCAACCTATTTGTATTTTTGAAAATAAATGCACAAGACAGCATATCATTTGTTCTTCTTTTTTATCCGTTCTGACAATCCTGCCTTTTGATTTGTTTAGTCCACGCACATTTAATGTTATGGTGATGAGGCTGAATTTACATCTACTTTTTTGCTATTTGTGTTCTATATATCCCATGTCTTTTTGTTCCTTTGTTCTTTTTAAAAATCATTTTATATTAGAAAGAAAATTTTCAAAGATTTGAAAACATTTAAATGTTCCTTTATACTATCTTGTTTTGTGTTAAATATTTGTTAATGTATCATTTTAATTATTTGGTTTGCTTTTAAGCTATATTTTTTGCTATTTACTTATTTAATTTATTTTAGTGATTGTTCTTAGAATTGCAATATGCATCTTTAACATATCACAATCTTCAGGTTGCTACAGACTTAATTCCAGCAATATATATCAACTTTGTGGTATAACTCCACTTCCTCTCCCCCTTTTTATGCTGTTATCACCATATACATCACATCTATGTATATTATAAACTCAACAATATAATGTTACAATTATTGCTTAAACAGTCTGTATTAGTCAGGGTTCTCCAGGGAAACAGAACCAAAAGAAGATATCTGTAAATAGTACGAGATTTTTTTTTAAGTGTCTCATGCAACTGTGGGGATACAGGAGTCCAAATTGCATAGGGCAGGCTGCATGCTGGCAACTCCAATGAAAGTTTTTGATAAATTCTCCAGAAGGGGCTAGCTGGCTGAAGTAGAGATGAAGGTTCTGTCTTCTGACTGCTGAAGGCATCACCTCTCCCTTAAAAGCCTTCAACTGATTGTATTAAATGTCTCCTATTGTGGAAGACACTTCCCTTAGTTGAATGTAGATGCAATCAACTCACTGATGATTTGAGTCCACAAAATATCCTCACAGCTGTAGCCAGGCCAGTGCTTGCTTGACCAGACAACTGGGCACCATCACCTGGCCAAGTTGGCACATGAATCCAACCATTACACAATCTTACATTTATTAAAGAAATTAAGAATTACAGTCTTACATTTGCCCATATGTACAATTTCTGGTGTTCTCTATGCATTCCTTTGGATTCATTCCAAAGGACTTGCCTTAGTGTTTCTTGTAGACCAGAACTGTTAGCAGGGAGTTACCTTAGTTTTAGTTTATCTGGGAATGTCTTCATTGCACCTTTATTTCTGAAGTAGAATTTTCTTGGATATTGAATTCTGGGCTGACAGCTTTTTGTCCTTTAGCAGTTAGAATGTGGAATTCTATATTCTGGCTTCTTCTGGCTGCCATTGCTTCTGATGATCTCAGATGTTAACCTTACCGATGGATTTCTTCATGTGAAGAGTTCTCTTTCTTTTACTGCTTTCAAGATTTTCTCATTTTCTTTTACTTACAACTATATGTCTAGGTGTGGATCTATGTGAGTTTATCTTATCTGGGGTTTGTTGAGTTTCTTGAATCTATAGAAAATATGTTTTCAGCTATTGATTTTTAAAATATTTTTTTGCCCCTTTCTCCTGCTTCTCTCTTTCTAGTACTCTTGATATTATCCTGTAGGTTTCTGAGGCACTGTTCATTTGCCTTCAATATATTTTCTTTCTATTCTTCAGATTTGATGGTTTCTATTGATCTATGTTGAAGATTCATTCTTCTGCCATCTGCATCCTGCTATTGAGCCTATTTAGTGAATATTTCTTTCATTTTGGTTACGCTTTTAACTGAGAATTAACCTTTTATTCTACTTAGAGTTTCTATTTTACTACTGAGTTTCTCTATTTCTTGAGTCATTGGCACTCAAGTTTTCCTTTAATTTTTTTAATGCACTCTTAATTCTTTGAAAAATTTATAATTAGGTGCTTTAAAATCTTTGCTAAATCCAAAATTGGGCCCACTTATAGTCAGTTTATATTGACTGCTTCCCTTCCACCAACTCCACTCAAGTATGAGTTATGCTTTAAGGTTTCCTTTGCCATCTGGTAATTTTTCAACTTAAAATTGGACATGTTAGATAATATATTGTAGCAACTTTAGATTCTATTTTACTTTTCTTAGGATTATTGCTATGGTTCCTACCTTTGCCTGGACTTAAACTGTGAAGTCTGCCTCTCCATGGTGTACAGCCACAGAAATCTCTTCTTGGAGTTTTATTCTTATTGATATTTTTTGGCCTGTCTTTCCTAGGAGCTGCCCCTGTGTCTGCATAGCACTATGGTCAGTAAATGCTCTTGGTCATGCTCAAACACCTTGAATTTGTAAAGTTTACCCTTTGCTGATGGATCTGTGGGGATTGTAGAATGAATTACAAATTGCAGCCATATCTCAAGTCTCCTTTGGGTTTCACTTTTTGTCAGGGTCTCTTTGGCTTTCCCCACCATTGGCTAGTTTTCTGTCACCCAGGAATATAGGGTGGGCTTACCCTAGTCTTTCAATGTCTCTCTCATTTCTAGGAGTTCCTTACTAAATTTCTTATTGGCCCACTGTTTGCCCTAACTGGTTTGACAGTCTCAAGCTAGAGAAGCTTAGGTTTTCCTTCTTCATTTCTACCACTTTTGGCCATAAAAGCCATAGAATTTCACCTCCTTCCCAAATTGAATTTTCTCTCTGGCAACAAAGCTGCTTTCAATCTACCATTCCTGCCAACTGATCTGTGGGTGGGTGGGGGGTAATGGGAACAGCCCCAGGCAACAAAGCCATAGTCTTCTGCTGGCTTTACCTAAAGCTCTAGCACCTTTTTCAAGAATTAATGGTTCTTCGTCTGTTGTCTGCCTTTGGTCAATTTGTAATGCTCTGAGATTGTTGTGTCAGATAATTATGTCCAGTTTTATACATGTTTTTCCATAGAAGAATCACAATGTCTTTATGCTGCCATGCTCTGACTCTGGTCAGAATCTTTTACATATCAAAGTGTTTTGTAAATAACCAGGAAGAAGATATAGGAGACTGTGCCTGTAAACCTCTGTGACAGTGAGATCTTTATAAATATAAATGATGCTCTCTTTTTAGGAGCATCTGCTACAATATTTCTCAAAATTTAATGTGCAGAAGAATAATCTGGGGAGATTTTTGTTAAAATGCAGATTCTTGGGCTCCTATCCCAGAGATTCTGTTTCCATCTGAGGGGCCTGCACATGATTTTATCCTGGTTGTCTGCTGACTACACCCTAACCTTTGTTTTGCACAGGGCCCTTCAGAAAAGCCCCATTTGAGAAAGAACCATCACCAACCAATGATGTGTGATAAAGGCGTTTGTGTGCCTCTGGGAGTTTTGGCTAAGAGATTCATCATATTTTCTTTGAGCTACCCCAGTTCTCAGACTTTTTCACAAAAGGCATTTACTTCTTCTCACTGAACATTTAAAAAGACTGATATGGACGAGATGGTGGTACCTGTTCAGCAAATCTGTTTTCTTTAATGGAAATACATAAAACTATACTTCCCAGCCTGCTGAATTTGGGAGGGACCATGTGACCAGAGCTGGCCAAGGATATGTGAGCAGAAGTGATAAATGTATCACTCCCCAGCCGTGACAGTGAAATTCTCATACGCTATTCTTCAATCCCTTGCCTCCCTTGGTTCAAGGGTAGAGACCTTGTGTTAAGATGGCAGAGCCATGACTTAGAAGCAGTTTAGATCCCTAAGTCTTACATAGAGCATAGCTGCCCATGGAGGATAAAGGGCATAGAGTCAGCAAGAAATAAGTTTTTAAGTGTCAGGCCATTGAGATTTCAGACGCTGTTCTACCAAACCATGACCTAGCCTATTTTCGACTTTCTAGAAAGGGCCCTAGTGAAATTACCTTCTGAAGCAGCTCAAAGGATTGAGGGAAGAAAATATTATTAAAAGGAAACCCTAACTCTCAAAACTGAGTGACTGACACATGCTAGTGTCATCTGATCCACCTCGCTGCTTGGTGAGGCAATGTACATCCAATCCACATGGCTTTCCGCAGTTGCTAAGGTCTGACCTTTTGAGTGGAAGGTGATGTCTTCCACCTAATCTAAAGGACAGATTCAAGAAAATGTCCGTTAACTAGAGGCCACTTATTAGAACTTTTATCTTTTTTAATATATTTCAAAAACAGGAGTCTTTCTATTTTAATAGTCAGCTAACCCGCATATTTTGTTCATTAAAATCCACAATCTAGCAGCTGACCATTCTCATTATTTGAGGTTTTGCTTTATATATAATGATTTTAATAATATATAAATAGTAAGGAGGAAGAAAATAGATGGTGCATTTCCTAATGGGATAAGAACAAATAAAATTCGTAAAACTGCTTTCAGCAGGAAGTAAGCAAACTTCTCCATCTCTAGGAAAAACACCAGCTAAGTGAAATATAGCTGGTTATAGTTTGTGTTTAAAGGGTGAGTATCATCTGCAAAGATTCAGGCTTTTTCCCACCAGTCTGCCCTCTGCCTGCCCCACCCCCACACCATCAGAAAGGTCAATGCACTGCGTGCGTGTCCCATCTCTGAATTAATAATCAAAATGCATGTCAGTTTTAGCTGGGAGGAAATTAAAAGCCAGCTTGTGGCTCATAGAAAATACTGTGAACCCATTTGTTGAGCATAAGTGATATACTATGAAAGTCACATTGTCAACCTTTCCTCTTTTTGCCCTTATTAACTTTTGACATTTGCATGTAAATTGAATCCTGCTTTCTTGGGGGCTCATCTGCTCCTGCAGCTTCCTCCTTTCCTGAAGGCTTCATTCTCCACTGGTGATATGACAATCCATTCTTCAGCAAGCAATTATGATGTCACAAGGAGAGGTAATTATCACTTGAAGTGAGAAAATAAACAGCCCACACAGATGATCACTTGAAAGCTTTGTGATGGTCTTACTGTAATTTTTCCTTTTAAATATTTAACTTCAGATGAGAAGACAACTATATGTTCGAAGAAGAACCTTTAAAACAATGGTAAAAGTTTTCATTGTTAGCTTGAGCCAAATATTAGTAACGGTGTCCTTAATCTTTACTTAACAACTCTGGGGTATCTTTTCCCCTCCCCTGATATCCACCCTAAGGTAGTCCTACTGAGTCCACCTGAAGATTCAGCAGTTGCACCTAAATTTTCCCTCTTTCGGAGCAAAGTGGACACAAGTTGATCTAATTGAAATAATATCGTGGTATAATACCATTAATTCGTAGAAAAATTGCCAAAAAATAGAGGATGTGTATAAGCAAAAAGAGGGCAATAAAAAAAAAATCATCTATAGCCCTATTGCCCAGAGAAAAGCTTGTTATTTTGGTTCCAGTCTCTTTGTCCCTAAGTGTGTTGGGGGTGGTGCGTGGGTGGGTGGCGTTTTACCAGAATGAAATCACGAAGTGCACCTGCTTTATAATCTCCTCCCTGATTTGACCATATGTGGAAACGCCATTGCATTGCACTCTCCATTGTAGTAAGGAAACCAGGAGTCTTAGCCTGAGAGGGCCTCTAGAAAAGCTATGTTCAACCTGGCTGAAGAGCTGCATTGATTGATTCTGGACTAGCAGAGTGTTCGGTTCCATGCCGGTCAGTTCCATGCCGGTCACTTCGCTGATGTCTGGGCACGTGTTCAAGACAGCAGTGGTCCACCAGTGGCCACCCATGGTGCAGGACTGGCCAATGCCCATGGAGCCTGTCGCGCCATCAGTGATGGGCGCCGTGCCCTGACTGAGGCCACTGCAACCCCACTGGTCATCTCTAGTCACCAAGTCTCCACAAGCATTGGGCGCTGTGCCTCTCAAGGGCCCTCTTTTCCAGCACACGATCACAGGGTTGCAATTGTCAACCTTACAAGGCCTCTCCAAGCTTTAGAATGTAAACATCTGAAAAGAAGGAGTGCTCTTCTCCAAAACTGTCTATGGATTCCCAAATGCTAGCGGGATGAAGTGAATTTTATGAGACTAGGAGAAAGTCTCCTGCTGGCTCTCCCAGATCTTCTCGCCATGCTGGAGCTGCCTGATGCTGTTGGATTCTGGGGGAGGTGGTCCCAGTGCCCAGCACGAGAGGTCCACGCAGTGTAGAAGCAGAGGGGAAGAGAAGATTCCACTTGGGGTTCCCAAGAAGATACACAAAAGGGAGTTAGAGTGAAAACCTTAAGGGGTAAAGAGGAACAGCAGCTGCGGGAGGCAGGAGAACTGGAGAAGAAAGGAAATTGTTACAACTGTGGCTGTGAAGAATACATAGGATCTCTTGTAATATTTTTTGAAGGAAGCAAGGAAAGACTGAAAATGCTTTTAATAGACTTTGGGTACTGAACCCAAAGCACTTCTTGGAATATAATGCTGAAATGAGACAGGATTATGAGGGGCTTTGTTTTGTATCTGGGCTTCTCCAGGAAAGAACATGAAAAACATCTGCAGTAGATCCCTGTAGACACATAATTGATCTTTCAGAGTATATGGCCTGTATTTTCATAATCATTTGTTCACAATTCTATTCCCTAGACCCTGCCCTTTGTTATTAATGAATCCCCTTTCCCTCCTTCAGAAGTACGTGTATGAATTAAGATAGTCTAAGTGGCCGTAACAAAGATTCCTTCAAGTGCAGTGTCTTAAGAGTTTCTCTTTCACATATTTGGCAGGAGATAAGCAGCCCAGGGCTGACTGGGTGGGTATGCCCTCCCCAAAACTCACCTTTCGTCTCTGAGTTCAAGGTGGCCATCACGTACATATCTGAGCCAGCAGGAAGGAAAGGGGAGGAAGGGAAGGGAATACCCTTTTGAGTTTAAAGGCACAGCTTTGCATTTGTGAACATCCCTTCAGCTCACATCCCATGTAGCTCACCTGGCCATGCTCAGCTCTCAGGCAGACTGGGAAATATACCCTTTAGCTATGTGACCAGGTGTGCAGCTAACACTTGATTGCTGTGCAGGAGAGAACAGGTAGCAGAGGGACAACTGTGCACTTCGCATGCAAATTCCCAGTGCCCTCCCCAACAACTCCCTCGCTGACCTCTCTCTCCTCTGAGCTCCTGTGCATTGCCCCACCCCCACCCAATATCCCCTATCATATGTTCTCTGGGTAATCTTTCTCTAGTTCACACCTGATGATTTTATCCCATTGCTTTTATCAGGTCAGTTATGCCATAAATTGCTTTAACAGGCTTTAACGTAATTGATTGTATAATCGTCTTTTTTGTTCACTCTCTCAGAACCTAGTGCAGTGTTAAGCACCGTAAAGGTACTCAAAAGATATTTGTTGACTGAATTATTGGGAATACCAGTAGAATGTCTATAGAGCATGAAGTGGTTTTAAGAAACAGGGTCTAATTAACATGTATACATTGAAGTACTACATGTTTTCCTTCTCCTTTGAAGTGGGGACGTTTCAGCTCATTGAAGAAACAGCTGCTTGATTCTAGAGCATTAGTTCTGCAGTCACAGCTCTAATTTTTTTAGCCCTGGGAATTATTCGTGGTGGTCAGATATGAAGGGACTAATTCCACGATGCTTCCAGATGTGAAGAGACATGACTTCCCATGGGACTCTTGCCTCAGGTATTAGCAAGAGAGCTCTCCAAATGAATTAATTCTGGAGCAGAATTTGCGAACCTCAAATTGTGTATTGTGGAGCCACAAGGAAATTTTTATATTCCTTTTATTCTTTAAAGGCAGGAGAAACATTCCACTTTAATTTTTCAAATATGTCGTGAAAGTCTGCTGTATATTTGGGGGGGGATTTTCTGTTGAGTATATTGTACCTCTTTCCTAGAATCTATTCAGGATGCTAATGGTCCTGAATTACAATAATTATCCAACGGAGGGCAATCAGAAGAGAACTGCCATATGTCAGGTAGATGTACTATAGTGAAAACAGCCTGGGCTTTGGAACCAAAGACAACTGATCAGTAATTTAATTTCAACTTTACAAGAAGGGAGCAACTTGGGAAAATAGCATAACCTCTCTCAGCCTCAGTGTCCTGACTTATAAAATTTTAACAGTAATACCTACTTGATTTTGTGTATTAAATAAGGCAATTTATATACCAGGGACATAAAGGTAACCTGGTTTGATTATTCCATTCCTTACCCTTAGTTATGTGACATTGTTTCTCCTTTCCCAGATGGGTCTTGACTCCGCTTATAACATCTTGGGAAGATTCTATAATTTGGGAGTCACTTTCATTATGAAAATCTAGTTGAGTTCCATTTAATGCATCCATCTCAGATCTGATTCAAAATTCTCCCCTTCCCCTTTCACAGGCCTGATCCAGGTCTTCACAATTCAGAGCAAAGACTGAGGTGGGCTTGGATCTTTCAGGTCCTGGTGTGACCACCCCGATAGCCAGGAAGTGGGGGGCTGTCCTGGAAGGGCAGTCTGCTGGTTGCTCTGATAAGGTATAGTACCCCTGCTGCTCCATAAGGATGGTGGGTGTGGTTTCCTGGAGCAGGACCCCACAGGACTTCCTCTGACAACCGCCATGACTCACCCTCAACTCCCTTTCCAGGTAGGACATTCCAGGTTTGGGCGCCTACCTGTGAAGCCCACTTCACTCACCTTGCAGTCAGACCTGACTTCCTTCCACCCCCTGACCCTGGCATACCTCTTGTCTACTTCTCTCCTCCTGTGAAGTTAATCCATCCTTTGCAAACCTGGGAGAGGAGAAATCTCTCCTACCTACGACTCAACATCCAAGAGCAATGTGGGAAAAGAACAGTATATTTGATTTTATAAAGATCCTTTCAAAGAAAAAAAACTTGTCCATGAGAAGAAATACCAAAGGCAAGTAAAAAGACAAATGACAAACTGGGACTAAATATTGGCAACTTGTACCTCTGACAAAGGGTTAGCTCTAATATGTGAAGAGCCTCAAAAAAAAAAAAAAAAACAGAGAAAAAAAGACCAATAACCCTATAGAAAAGAGAAAGGCAAATAGAAATGTTTCCACGTAACCGTATCTCACCATCAGATTGACCAACTCAAAAAGTTTAATTCTTACTCTAAGGGAAAGACTGCGGAGAAACAGGCACGCTCAGACATGGTTTACAGAAATGAAAATGACTTTGGTAATGTTTAAAAAAGTTACCTGTGCATTTGCCGTTTGAGCCCCACCTCCAGCAATAATACACTGGCAGACTGTAAGCTTCGTGTAATGTTAAAGTTCTTGAACTTGATAAATGCATTTAAGGTGATTACATAAATGACTATCTTTGTTCTTAGGAAATGTATATGGAAGTATTATGTGTTTAAGGAGCATAATATATACAGCATCTGAAATATTCCAAAATATTTAGAAGATAGAGAGATGATAGATATAGATAGAATGGTATGGCAAATGTGGCATAATGATAAAACTGGTAGGTTGGGTTTCTGGGGGAGTATGTTGGAGTTTTCTGTTCGGATTTTGTATTATCTTTGCAGTGGTCCTGCAAGTTTGAAATTATTTCAAAATAAAACTTTAAGAAAAAGTAAACACACTGACCAAAAAAAAAACCCACAAGAAAGACGTGCACAAGTCTTTTCCCAGCAGCACTATCTGTGATGACAAAAGACAAGAAACAGCCCAAATGCCACCAACGAGGGGACTGATAGAGAGTACTAGACAGCTTTAGAGAGGAGTGAAGGTGATCTCTTCATACTGTGATGCAAAAAGAGAAAAGCATATATAATATGCTAACATCTATCTAAGAAAAGGGGATACAAATATATTTTTCAAAACATGGATGAATAGCCCAAATAATAAATAAAATAGTTGGCCTTTATAAGGAGAGGGGGGTAAAGGTGGAGAGAAGAGGGATATAAACTAAACTTCTCTCAATATACTTTGTTTTTAGATCTGCAACATGATATACATATACAAAGAAGTAAAAACTTTGTAATCCTAAATTTGTATTTTTTCTTGAATAAAAGAAGACATTTATTTCCCATATTCTTTTAAAATCTGACTTTAAAGAATATATGGCAATTCATTGTAGAGATAACCCACAATTTATCTAACAAACCTAACTATGTTTTAGAAGTATCTTAGCTCAATGTAAAAGCAATGGACATGGGGTCAGAAACCCTAGGTTCTGATGAGGGTCAGTGCTTCCAGCTTCCATTAAGTGGAGTCATATGATAATGGACGATGGGACTCTTTCTGACTTACCAAAACAATTCCACACGGTCCGGCGTTACAGTTCTTATTCCTGTGACCCGAGGCCTCTGTCTGATCTCTCTCTCACCAATCCTAAAAAATCAGGAGAAAAGAGCCCAGACAGGCTCAGGAGATTGTCTGGAGAACCAAACGAAATGTTGGGAAGCATGTGTGGAATTGTTAGAACAGGGAGGAGGTGTGCCTGTCGGGTGGAATTGCAAGGTAGGAGCAAGCATCCCGTTATCATTCCCTGCAGAATAGATTTAAAACTAAGGCTTAGATCCATTCCCAAACAGCACCTGGTCTGCAAGCGGCTTCTAAATCGTACCAGGTATGGAGGCAGAACTCATTGGCCGTGCTATTTTGCGCTGAAAGGCTATTTGCACAGAATGAGATTTTCGTTTTTTATTCAGTGCTGTTCAAAGAGGAACCTCTGACTTGTATTCTCAATTGTCCTCGATTTTCCCCCTTTAAAAGGATCTGTACACTACTCGAATTTGGGAAGCCCTGAGCTAGACAGTTGGGGCAGACTGCGTGTGATTTCAGTGGAAGTTTCTCAGGGCCTTCACAGGGTGCCTGGATGGGGAATTGCCTTTTCGGAGCTCTGCCAGATCCTCTGTGAAGATGGAAGCAACCATCCTCAAGCGCAGACTTGATTGTTCAATGGCCTGAGGTAGCCAAAACCCGGAGAGAGAAAGCCAGCTGCCTCACTCAGCCTCCGGGAAAAGCTGTTTATGCACGCATTAGCAGCTCCTGGTGAGCTGCTGTTTGGAAGCGAGTGATCCTGAATCACCGGGGACTGGAAGCCAGGGTGGTGGCCTCACTGGGTAATGCTTGCTGGCGATCAGATAAGGGCAATAAAACGCAGATGAGATGGAGATGAATGCGCGGTGGAGGCAGGAAGAAATCCTCAAGCAGATGCCCCTGGAAATTAATGGTGCGTTGATAACCAATTTTTTTTTGAGGGGGCGGGGGGTGGTGTGTGTATGCATGGTCCGGGAATCGAACCCGGGTCCCCCGCACATAAGGCGAGCATTCTAACACTGAACAACCCTCCCCCCACCCCCCGCCCCCTGCACCCTAAAACCAACCTTTGATGCACTGCACACTAATGTCCCCGGGCAGACTTCCGGTTGACTGCTGTTTGTTTTACGGAAGGAGGAGCCTCCGGTGAAAGAAAGCAAAATCTAGGAGGGAAAAGAGCTTTTAGTTTTGATGCACTTGATACAATTTAAGGATCTCCTCCAGGCTGCTTCAGAAACGCGATTTAATTTGTGCTGCCCAGAGCTTTTCTAATCCGGATCAATATTTTTTGGGGAAAAAAAATCCTTTTCTTTTCTCCTCCACCTTTTGCTTTTGTCCTTCTCATTCTCTTTCCTCATCCACCTCTTCTCAAGGAAAAGGACCAGGGTAATTGAAGTGGAACAGAATTAGCCACATTCAGCCCGAAGGATGCATGTGAGAAGGACAGATTTCACAAAGTCCGCGGCTGACCCTCACCTGGATTTGACCATTTGGATGGTGTTTTACTGGGACCCTTTGGAGACTCAACGAAATGAAAGAGAAGCTTGGCTCCTCGGCCTGGAAGCTCTGGCAGGCTGGTGACTGGCATTTAAAAAGCCTTTTTTTATGTCATATGAGAAGAAAATAAGATAGATACTGTTTTGACAACTCTGATAAAATTTGAACATTTAAAAATGACATTAAAACATAGATTCTATAAAGCTGAGTGCAGATTTCATGGTGGAAAATACACTGCAGTAAAGGAGAAAGAATTGCTGGATTTGGCGTTTGAAGACCTGGCTGGACCATGTACTAGCAAAGAGAAATCTTGCAAGTTGCCATTGGTCTTTTTAAAAAATTATTATTAGAGAAGCTGTGGGTTTACAGAACAATCCTACATAAAATGAAGGATTCCCATATGCCACCCTATTTTTAACACTTTGCATTTGTTACAATTGATGAAAACACACGTTTATAATTGCACTTTGAACTACCGAACATGGTTCAATTAGGGTTCACTGTTAGTGCAGTGCTGTTCCATTGATTTTCTTTAAAAATACTTTTATTCCATTGCCATACATACAATCTAACACTTCCCCTTTTAACCGCATTCAGATAGATGTTTCAATGCTATTAATTACATCCCCAATGCTGTGCCACCATCACCACCATCCATTATCAAACATTTCCATCATTCCAAATAGGAACTCTATGCATTTTAAGACTTAACCTCCCATTTCCTGACCCTACCTCATCCCCTGGTAACCTGTACTCTAGATTCTGCCTCTATTGCTGTTGGGTTTTGAGAACGTCTAGGCTCACACATACTTTTCAGACTCAAATCAGCCAGTTTGGTAAGGAGTCCTGGCACCTTTTGATGGAGAATGGTACTTGGAAACCGAGGTATGGGTGGTGAACGTGCTTGCTGCTATGGAACATCGCTGCCCCTACACCCTTTCAGTGGAGAAAGCAAAGGAATATTGCTCTAGTTTGCTAGCTACCAGAATGCAATATACCAGAAATGGAACGGCTTTTAAAAAGGAGAATTTAATAAGTTGCTAGTTCACAGTTCTAAAGCCAAGAAAATATCCCAATTAAGGCAAGTCTATAGAAATGTCCAATCTAAGGCATCCAGGGAAAGATACCTTGGTTCAAGAAGGCTGATGAAGTTCAGGGTTCTTCTCTCAAGTGAGAAGGCACATGGCGAACACAGTCAGGGCTTCTTTCTCAGCTGGAAGGGCACATGGCGAACACGGCGTCATCTGCTAGCTTCTTCTCCTGGCTTC
>PVIY010003230.1:0-116093 GCA_004026745.1 Myrmecophaga tridactyla | reverse complement strand
CTCCCCTTTGGCTGATTACAAATGGAATCAGCTGTGGATGCAGCTGACGTGATCATGACCTAATCCTATGAAATGTCCTCATTGCAACAGACAGGCCAGTGCTTGCCCAATCAGATAAACAGGCGCCACCACTTGGCCAAGTTGACACGTGTCCCCAACCATGACACCTGTCTGCCCCCTCCCAGTCCTCCCTCCTCCACTTGGACTCAGTTTGACTCTCACCCTCCTTCTCAAAATAGGTTCAAGACAGCCACATCCACCTAAAGACACTCCTCTCAGATGTCTACTGAAAAATATTAAAACCCTTAAACTAGCAAATGCAATTAAGTAAAAAAAAAATAATTTTCCTCTCCACTAAGGCTTGGCCAAATGATCAACTAGTGAGTGGCCAAAACATGGAACATTCAATTATGGGATTCTTTTAGATCTCGACAATTTTCTTAAATGCAAGGGTGAGTGGTTTGAGATGCCCTATGTTCAAGCTTTTTGGGCTTTATGAATTCACCCTTCTCTTTGCCAGTCCTGTACTACTTTCCAAATTCTTCTTCTCAATATAAAACCTTCTTTCTCCCACTCTACAACTGGCATTTCTGTTCTGCCACCATCTTCTCCCTCAGCCCCCTCCTTGCTTTCTCCTCCCACTTCTGTTCTCCTGCTCCTCTCTCCTTCCTTCCCGATTTCGATCCCATGGATAACACTTCTCCCTATGTTCCCCAAGCGGAGCTAGACTCTACTGAAACACTTCTGCAATTCTCTCCTCAAGCGGAATCTCCTCTTCCACTTCCTTCAGCCCCCAGCTCACATCCTGTGCTGCCATCTTTCTCTTCCTCCTCCTCTCCCACCTTGACTCCAGACTCCTCCATGCCTACCCCCTTAATCTCACCACCACGCACACAGATTTGAGAACTCGAATTTCTTCCCAACCTCTTCTACCCCTAAGGGAAGTAGCAAGACCAGAAGGCCTCAAGCACGCTCACATACTTTTCTCCCTCTCAGACCTTAGGCAAGTTGAACAACACCTTGGGTCTTTTTTGGCAATCCTACCAAATATATGAAAGAATTTCAATACCTGACTCAGACCTATAATCTAACTTTTCAAGGCATTCACGTAATACTCACCTCATCCACCACTCTAGAAGAGAAGGGCTAAATCCTCGCCACAGCTACAGTGTCTGCTGAGAGTCTCCACATTCAAAACCCCGCTAACCCAGCTGGCTCTGTAGCAGTTCCTCCCGAACCTCCAGACTGGAACTATCAACACCACTCTCCAGATTTAGCAAAAATGGCCCATTTTCTCACTTGCATAATAGAAGGTATGAAAAAGGCCACTCTTAAAGCAGTTAGCTATGATAAAATTTAGGAAATAACTCAAGAATCCAATGAAAACCCACAGCCTTCATGAGTTGCCTTACAGACACAGTACTCAAATATACTAATCTAGACCCCAATTCAGAAGCTGGTAGTCTATTTCTACACGCTCACTTCATATTTCAATCAGTCCCCTACACTAGAAGAAAACGTAAAGAATTGAAGATGGTACCCAAACTTCACAGTGGGACCTAATTAAAGCAGCCTTCCAGGTATTTAACAATAGATAGGAGGAATGTAAGTAGGAAGAAGACAAAAAGGAACAGACAAGAGAGAAAAGAGACCAGCCTACATTGTCAGTGTTAGCCACAGCCCTACACAATGGTTAGCCACAGGGAAGATGAACCAACAGTACCAGGTCCTGCCTGAAGCCTCGTTTTAAGTGTGGCAAAGAAGAACACCAGGCCAGAGCCTGTCCTAATCCCCAACTTCCACTGGAGCCCTGTCCTCTGTGCAAGCAGAATGGGCATTGGAAAGTGGATTGTCCATTGGCCTTTAACTGGGAGATAAGAAAACCTCCCCAGATGCACACCCCAGCCGTGGACTCAGAGCAGTATTTTGCTGTCATGACTTCCTCAAACTCGCCACCAGTGATTGATGAAGCCAGAGCTCAGAGGCCCCAATATTTCCCATCACTAAAGCTGAATCCAGGGTAATAATGCTGGTAGCAAGTAAGCCAATCTCTTTTCTCTTAGATACTGGGACTACCTACTCTGTATTGGCAGAATTTGCTGTACCTGTCTGTCCTTTCTACACCCCTATTGTTTGGATAAATGGAATATATTCAAAACCCAATAGTACCCCTCCCTTAACTTGCACTCTAGATCAACACACTTTTACTCACACCTTCCTAATAATATCCTCCTGCCCTATTCCTTTACTTGGTAAAGACATACTAACTAAGTTACATGCAGTCCTGCACCTTCCATCCATAACCCTACAACTACCAAATTTGCAGCCAAACATGGTCCTGCTGCTGTCCTTGAAAAACTCCAATCCTTCTCCTTCCCCAAACTTTCTCCCTCTTCTTCTCACAGCCTGAATAAATCCTGTCATATGAGACACTGAGCAACCCTCAGTGGCCAAACAACACACTCCAGTTCAGGTAACCTTAAAGCACCCTAATGCTTACCCTAATAAATCACAATACCTCCTAAATGAACAAGCAATTCTGGGTCTTAAACCAATTACAGATAGGCTTTTGTAGCAGGATTCCTAAAGGTCACTGATTCTCCTGCCAACACTCCCATCCTACCAGTCAAAAAACCTAATGGCACATATTGGTTAGTTCAAGATCAAAGAGCAGTTAACAAGGCTTCCATACTTATCACCCCCATTGTCCCTAACCCATACATTCTCCTATCTCAAATCCCATCAGCAACCACGCATTTCACAGTCTTAGACCATAAGGACACTTTTTTTTACTATATCTTTTTCATCTAACTCTCAGAATAGCTTCACTTTTACGTGGACTGACCCAATAACCCAATGAACCCAACAGCTAATCTGGACAGTCCTCCCCCAAGGATTTAGGGATGGCCCACATCTTTTTGGGCAGTCCCTAGCCACAGATCTTTCTAGTCTAAATTTAGCCCCCAGCAGTATTCTACAATATGTAGACGACCTCTTACTGTGCAGTCTCTCCCTAGAACTTGCTCAACAACATACCATCATTTCACTCAATTTCTTTGCAAAAAAAGGGTATTGAGTATCTAAGGACAAGGGACAGACAATTCTCCCAAACTCAGGTCACTTATCTAGGTTTAACACTCACACCCACCCATAAAGGCATCACTACATGATGAGAACTCATTAAAAGCACTTTAATCCCAAATCTAAATTCGAACTCCTTTGCTTTCTGGGATTAGCTCATTTTTTCTGAGCCTGGGTCCCTAATTTTGGCCTCCTAACAAAGAAATTATACCAAGCTATTGCCAGGGACCTTCATGAACCTTTAGAAACACCACAAGCCTTAGCCTTCTCTTTCAACAAGCTCAAGTAGTCCCTCTGCACAGCTCCTGCCGTTGTCTTACCTAACCCTCTAAAACTCTTCTTTATACAGATAGTAGGGGTGAATATGCACTTGGATTCCTAACTCAAAACTATGGGACTGAAAAAAGAATAACAGTTTACTTCTCTAAACCTCTAGATCCCCCTTTCCTTCGATGGCCTATATGTTTAAGAGCTCTTGCTGATGTGGCCATTTTAATACAGGAAATTTTAAAACTAGTCTCATATGCAACCATTAGGGTCCACTCTTCACACACCATCTCTTCCATCATAACCCATCAGGCTATAAATAACTCAGCGTCCTCACACATTCAGTTCTTATACACAATTCTCCTTCAAAATCCTCATGTACCTGTTCACCAACCACCTCTCCCTCTCAGTCCAGCTTCACTCTTGCCTCTCTCCTTACCAATAAACCCTGAACTTCAGCATAGCTGTTGTGACAATGTAGATCATTTTCTACATCCTTTTCCTAATATGCAGGATCAACCCCTAGCTCCCCGGCCCCCCAGTACCCAGTTGGTTCATAGACAGCAGCTCCACAAAGGGCTCTCACCCTACAGCTGGACATGCCATCATCACACTAGACACTACCCTTGAATAAGGACCCCTGCCCCCAGGAACAACATCCCAACAAGCAGAACTCATAGCACTAATTAGAGCTTTAATTTGTGCCAAAGGACTAGAAGTCAGCATTTATATTGACAAAGTATGCTTATCACATTATTCATTCCCACACCCCAATTTGGAAAGAGAAAGGATATCTCACCTCCAAACAGTCCCCAATTGTTAACAAAAATCTCATCCTCAAATTTTTGCAAGCCACTCAGTTACCAAAAAGAGCAGCCATTCTTCACTGTAAAGGACACCAAATGACCAAAGATCATATAACTCAGAAAATAATCGAGCTGACCAGGAAGCAAAGAGGCAAGCAGAGAGTTCGCACACACAGCTCCTAGCTTTACCTACAATCACCCCCAAATACACTGAAGAAGAACATGACAATCTAGCCAAACAAGGGTCTGCCTTCTCTGAAGGCTGATATTGCTTAAACAACAAAATAATCCTTCCACAAAACCAGGCCATGCAAATTTTACACACCATCCATAGTCAGTTTAACATTGGAGGCAGACCCCTCACTACCTTGCTTTCTCAGACTCTTTTTCATCCTAGCTTATACTCAGTTCTCTTTCATGTAACAAAAATTTGCCAGATCTGTCAGCAGAATTCTCCTCAGGATAAAATAAAACCACCCCCTTCCCTACTCACCAGGCTAGAGGTAAAAAAAACTGGACATGATTGGCAAATTGATTTCACATATATGTTACCCATAAAAAGCCTCAAATACCTCTTAGTTTTTGTAGATACATTCTCTGGCTGGGTTGAAGCATTTCCTTCCACCTCTGAAAAAGCTGAGTGTGTAATTGAAATGCTTCTAAAAGAGACCATTCCCTGCTTTGGACTACCCGTATCTTTACAATCAAATACTGGACCTGTCTTTATTTCTCATATAACTACTAAGGTCTCTGCTGCACTCAACATTAGCTGGAAATTACACATTTCCTATAGGCCTCAATCATCAGAGAAAGTAGAAAGAATGGATTGAATTTTAAAAACCCATCTCATCAAATTAACCACTCAGGTCCAACTTCCATAGGACAAACTCCTCCCTCTTGCCCCTATTGAAAATTAGGGCAGCACCTTGTAAGCCTCACATGCTAAGTTCCTTTGAACTCATGTATGGGAGGCCATACATCCTAACTAATACTCCTCCAGCCTAATCAACCATTGGGGAATATCTTCCAATTCTTGCACAGATTAGGGTTCGACCTTACCCACACCTAATATAAGTGCACCCAACTCCTAAATTGTACCAGGAGATTGGATTTACCTAAAGGAAACAAACCCTTCACCTCTCACACCAAAATGGAAGGGCCACTTTCTAGTTCTCTTCACCACTCCAACTGTGGCCAAAATAGCTGACCATTCCTCCTGGATTCATTTATCTCATTTAAACCCACACAGCAGATTGTGCTGGATAATACTCTGGGGAAATGTCCAGTTAGCCTGGCTGACAAATCCGAGGACAAAGCCAACTATACATGTACTCCCACGAGAGACCTGAAAATAAAAATTTCCAGACCTTGGTAAACCAAAACCACCATGTGATCCTCCCACAAAGGCAAAAAATTTCTTCAAATTGTAGCCACAGAATGAAGGTCAGTTCACCTACACACCAGTCTCACTGATTTTCTCTTTTTTCATCTGGGAAATCTGGTTATAGGGTGAATTACAGGAATTCATCCCTGAAGAAATTCAATTGTATACCTTCATTCTTTCAATATGCATCATAGATCTACTTTCTTAAACACTACTCACTCTGTCATCTTCTTGCTTTTTATCTCCAACCTACCTCATCTTTACCCTCTGTGGCATGCTGCCACACCAATCTGACAGCCCCTTGAAATTATGAGCCCCTTGAAATTATGCTCAATCTAACTAAAAAACTTCTTCAAAAAGCAAATTCCTCACTTGCTCGTGACTGCTGGCTCTGTCTCTCTCTTTCAGCATCTGCATACTCAGCCATCCCTATGTCTCTTCCCCTCTGGGCTTCCACTCTGACTGCACAAACTTTCTGAAAGAAACTCTCTTTTAAGATAAAGCAAACACCTTCCTAAGTAGCTATCTCACCGGGGCAGCAAACTGAGCCTCAACGCTATATCAATCTTATTATAACAAAATTGCCAAGCTTCTGTTCCACCCTCTTCCTATTACTGGACCTGTAGCTATACAAATTCCATTTCTAGCCCAAGCTCCCTTATGCACTGCCAGATCACAAACTTCATTCAACAAGTCAGTAGGCACACAACCCGACTCAGCTGGTAACCAAACTGTTACTATCACTCCTGCTTCTAACCATCTAAACCAAAGGAAAACTTATTATATATCCCCAAAAGTTAATGGACTTTTTCTGCAGCCTGTTCAATTCTCGGCTCCCCACTCCAACTTTCCACCCAAATGAAAACATCCCTCCAA
Organism: Myrmecophaga tridactyla; assembly: GCA_004026745.1. Classification (NCBI taxonomy): domain Eukaryota; kingdom Metazoa; phylum Chordata; class Mammalia; order Pilosa; family Myrmecophagidae; genus Myrmecophaga; species Myrmecophaga tridactyla. Next base: position 109,679 of record PVIY010003230.1, on the reverse strand, counting down.
ATTCCTTCCCCTCCCTCATGCCAATCCTTTCCCCTATCAGACTTATGCCCCTGGATACCAGCAGCTTCACTGCACTCTTGCCCTCTAGTGATACCCCCTTGCATAAACATCTACACTCAGGCAGTTACAACTTCACAGACTGCAATAAATTCCCTTGCTGGAACATCCGCACTCTGACAGGCACAACTTTGCAGAACAAAAGCAATATGTTAACTTTTAACCTCACCAATGGAAAGCGGCCAACTCCCAAAAATCCACCTATGAGAAACTTACCTAAATCTACCTCGAACCCCCTTTTAAAAATCCCTGCTCAGATCCAGGGGGGATGAGAGTTGATTTCTTGAGTCAACTGTCTCTGATGCTCCTCTGTTAATGAACCTTCTTTTCCCCACTGCTGGTGCCCTGTTGCTGTCTCTATCTCTTCCCTCTGACCTCTGCCCAAGTGTAGGACTTTCCAGCAGGAGACCAGTAAATGGTTAATTCTACATGTGGCCTTTGATACCCAGGGACCCCAGCTATTGTTTGCATCTGAGGATCTTGACCTTCCCCCTAAAGAAGAGGGAAAGGATCTTGCCATGCCTATGGAAGAAGTTTCCAGACTTATCTGACCTAAGAACCTATCTTGAGATTGCAGGCCTCTGGTAAGTAATCTTAATATGTGAAACTTATATAGAATCTCAGAGAGAATCTTAGTGTTGTTTAGAGTTAACAGGAATGATTTTGACTGGGGTTTGGCAAACCATGGCAATTTGCAATATCTAGCTAAAACTTGCATAACTGTAGCCTTTGGGATAGGCTATTGACTCTATTTGAACTCTCTTAGCCACTGATGCTTTATTATGTGACATTTATTTTCCCTCTTTTGGTCAGGAAAACATTGTTGATCCTATGGTGCCAGGTCAAGGCTCCTCCCTGGGAGTCATGTCCCACATTGCCAGGGAAAATTTCACCCCTGAATGTCATGTCCTATGCAGAGGGAAAGTAATGATTTTACTTGCAAAGTTGGGCTTAGAGAAAGAGAGGCCACATCTGAGCAACAGAAGAAGGTTTTTAGAAGTAACTCTTAGATATAACTATAGGTAGGCTTAGCTTCTCCACTACAGGAATAAGCTTCACATAAGGAAGTCTCTAGATCAAGGGCTTGGCCTATGGACTTGGGAATCCCTAATATTTGAGACAGTAACAGGGGTTTCCCCAGTGGTAAAGCTTAATAGTTCTACATTTTTTTCCTCAAGGGGTTTTGCCAATACTTTTAAATTAATGCCAAATATACTCTAGGATATATCTAGCTATTACATTAAACTAGACAGAATTACAATCCTACATTCCCATTATGGGCTTCATGTATTTGGGTTGTTTAAATGAGCTATCCAGACAGGTTAAGTTAAATTATGTGCAACAGAAAATTTAGGCTTTGGGCAAAATAAACATGCTTTCTTTTGATCTCATACAGTAGGTGAAGTTCTAAAATACAGATGATATCATCCTTACCCCTATATTCTGATTTACTTTAGTCATAGTCTGATTGGCTTCATACTTATCTCTAATTGAAGCCTGCTCTCCTTTTCAGTTTCTTTAACAGTTGTTGAATGTAGCAATTTTGACTTCCAGAGGTTCAGAACTCCAACTGTGAATCTTAAGTGTCACAAAGGTAGCCAAAGTTCCAGGGAGATATATATAAACACAGTATGTCAAAATCTAGAAATAACATTAACATTTCTAGACTAAATGTATCTGCTATAAAAGCTTACAATCCAGGCCCTAATTATCTTATAGGTATTTTCTAAAACAGACCGTACAATGTTCGTTCTTTTGTTTCTGGCTTATTTTGCTCCACATAATATCCCCAAGTTTCATTCACCTTGCTTCATGCTTCACAACTTTGTTCTTTTTTGTAGCCACACAATATTCCATCATCTGTATGTACCTCAGTTTGCCATTTTACTTCTCAATGTATCCTTCAGCCACCTCCATCCATTGAGCATCATGTATAATGTCCAAAGTCAAAAACCACATCTCACATTATCCTCACTTACTTGTACAATCATCAACACTCTTATTTTTAGACAATTTTCATTGCTTCAAAGAGAAAAATAACCTATAAACACATCCTCACCAAATGGAAGTCCAAACCTCTGCTTAACTCTTGTCCTTCCCCCAAATTATTTACCCCTCATATTGCTGTGGTACCATTGATGTCTTCCTGTTAAATATAGATCATAACATGCAATAGTAGTTTTCCCCCTATACCCATCCATTATTGACTCTGTACAAGATTCATACCTTTGAAGTAGCTCATGCAGGAATTTACCTTTGCAATGTTAATTGGTCAATACATGGCTCTACACAACCCCTTTCAATCATGTTCACCTTCAAATGCACACACTGGCTTTTGCCAGTTGTTCTGCCTCAGTTGCCATTTGCAGGGCTCCTAACAGGTCTATGCTATGGTTGCCACAATTAGACGGTCCCTTTTCTTTTTACTCAAATTTAGTTGCCCTGTCATCTGTTGCAAAATAGTTAACAACCTTGCCTGACTTTTCATTGTGTCCCTGTACTCTTGTGGCAATCTTCATTTATGTAGGAAGACAGCCACCCCTCCCCACGTGGATGATAGAGGCCAATTTGGAATTTCCTCCACAGATTCCCCCTTCCCAGAATTCATGCCCACTATGGTTGGTGGCTCCTTGGTCTCCTGGCTGGCTCACCAATTGTTCCAACCCAGCTCTTGGAAGGCTTGATTAGGGCAGCCTAAAGACCAAACGACACATCAGGCAAGGAGTTAGACATGGATTTTATTAGGACTTATAAACAGGAGAAAATCTTCCCTTGTGGAAGCTAGCCATGGAAAATTAAGGTTAGAGGATGGGGGAGTGGAAGGACTTATGAGGATTTAGGACAAGTGTGTGAGAACAGAGTAGGACTTTGTGACACAGGGCTTTGGAGGTTAGTTATCAACAGTGATCAAAGGAGGGGAGTTTCAATGCCTTGTTTACAATACCATTTGTACATTCTTTCCCTCCTGAGGAGGTCTGAAGACCTTTGATTGTCATTCCAGTCATGTAGGTGGCTATGTGCGATGACCTGCTCTCAATATGGAGGGGAATCTTGGGCCCTGGATCCCTACAGTTTTTATATGAGAAGTGTACCAGTTGGCATGATGATGACTCAATTAAGTTATACCATTATTTACTTCTTCAATGATGAATTGAAAAGTTAAAAGCTGGTATGTTGGTAAAATAATCCTTTAAATGTAAAACATGAGATTATTAGTGATAGTACATTCTTCTTCATCACATTTATTAAACTACATATTGAATTTAGCATTTATGAACTTGTATTGATGTTGTTTGAATATATGTTATATGACTGACTAGACTGTTTGCTTCCTGTGCATTAAGAACACATTTTAATTGAGCTTTGTAGTACATAAATCATTTCATGAAAACATAGCAGTGGGTGCACATTCATTTATTGAATAAGCTTATCAGTGAATCAGAAAAAAAATGTATATTCTACCAGTGAAGTTAACTGATTCACCTAGAAATCCAATGCTATAAATGGAAGTGTTTCATAGTTCAAGTGTTTAAACATTTTATAGAATTCTATATCACTTAAGTAGATATGGAAAATTGATATTGGTTGTTAGATATGTGTTAATTCAAAATATAGACCTGTAAGGAGATAATGAAAAGAACATGTGGGATGAGGGATTTCTACATATTTGTACTCTTATTTGATAATAAATGTCCAGTGATGTCAGTTATAATGACAAGGTCACTGATGAGTGTGATCGATATCATGGGTCATCTCCCTCATCCATTCTGTTTTTTGTTTTTCTTCTGTGTGTGTTAGTGTGTGTGTCCTTCATCATAAGTTGGCTTCCAAATATATATTTATTTCTTCCAATCAGAAGCACTCATGAAAATTTGTGAGGTGGAAGTGGGTTTTAGGTAACTTTCTGCTATTTGATTTTATTTTGTTTGCTAATGTGCTTGTTTATTTTTCCCTTCCTTTACTTAGTTGTTTGCTCCTTGGCTGTCTAGGGATATTTGATCATTATGAATTGGTATTTTATTTTTGTTATTTATATTTCTTTACTATCAGTGATTTTGAACTGTTTTTAATCTTTTAATAAAAAATATGCTGTTCTATTTTAGGCATAATTTATTTGTATTATTTTCTAGTGTTATTGGACATGGTGATGGAGTCTTTTGCCCATGTATTTGAATGAACAATTCCTGAGACACTGGGGTTTCAAAGAGAGAAAAAGTTTATTGCTAGGATTGAAGCAGGAGCTCAGATCAGCTATCACTTCAAAATCTGTCTACTGCAGTAATTTTGATAGTTTTATAGCAGAAAGATGGGCAGCTTTAGGATAATAAACACAGTGGCCCCAGATGATGATGCAATTATAAGTGATTTAATCATTGAGCATGCACAGATTGATTACATGCTTAGTTACAGAACATATACAAGAAAATGGCAGACTTAATATGATGATGGACATAATTTTTAATATTGTAATGAGGTATAGGTGACTTATAGGTTAAAGTCTAAGCTACTGCACATGTCAGGGAAGCCCATTTTGGTTATAAGGATATCTTTGGACTAGGTGTGGATTAGTGCAAGGCTGACCCAAGACTCTCTTCATTAATAAATATTAGGTGCTGTCTTTAGTGATCACAAGACTCTAAAATCTAAAAACTGGATAAATGGTACAAGTAAAGGTTAGTTAGGGTTTTTATAAATCACAAGGGCACAAGATAAAAATTGTTCATTAATATCAGAGATTAAGGCAGCTGGGTTACAGTTTAATGATTTCAGGTATTTCCCTCTGTCTACTCCAATATACCAGAAAATAAAAAGAATATCTATATAATAATTCAGTAATCATAACATCCTTTAAATTCTAACTTCTCGGTTACATTAGCTATATTTTTTCCAGATTTTACATTTAAGTATATTTGTTTACTCTTTATCATTTATAAATATCCCTGGATCCAATAATTAGAATTTCCCAAAAGGTGTATTTGAAAAAAGTTCCTTCGGATGCTTTGGCAAAAAAAAAAAAAAAATTCAGAGTCAATTAACTTTTAGAAAAATGGAAGAGTTACAGTGTACACTAAATATTGCTTCTGAGTCTGCCAGAAGTAAAGAAATAGTTTTAAGTTTGTTTCAGCCAGTAATTTCCAGATTTACCAAAACAATTTACGATGCCAAAAATGAAATATTCAACAGAACTAGTGAACCATGAGATATGCTTTGGAAAATGTACCACATTGTCTTTCCTTTGTTGATTACAGTCTGTTCTTCAGCTTTTTGCAATAGTTCAAACTATATAGACAGATCTTTTGTAGTAACTAGGGCATCATGCCACTGAGAAGATAGACTATATTCCATCACGACTTAAGATATCATTTTTCTTACTGTTGAAAACAATATACATGTTTTATGTAAATATTAGATTCTCAATGTTGCTATTTTCCCAATAAACAATTTCAGATGATCAGATAGAAGATTAAAAGACACAATGTGTACATGTTATTTAGCTTTTATGGTTTCACATCTTTCGTCTTCCAAGTACACTTTAAAAACCATGTTTGGTATTTATACATTAAGTTGAGGAAGCATAGTTAAAATTTAAAAAATAATAGACTTAGATCAATGTTGTATATGGAAAAATTAAGGAAAATGTGTGGATTTAAAATTCAAGGGAATTTATTAAAAATAATTTCACCTAATAGAGTAATTAATTATCACAATTAGTGGCTTTTTAAAAGAAATGCACTTTTGAGGGAATTTGAGATGATGGTCCTCTTCTGTAATTGCCCAAATTGTCTTACTGTTAAAAGGAGTTAATAAGCAAAGGGCAAATTCCCAGAAGTAGTCAGGCATCAAGGAGATGATATCTGAAAAGAAGAAAAGTAAACAGCTAATGGAGGCCAAAGGACCCCCACCTGTGTGAGTCATCTGCGGAGAAAAGTGTAGTCAACCCAAATGCACTATATACCACCAGGCATGGCCCTGGAGAGAAGGGAAGAGGGTAGAAGAAAGAGTCCCAAACAAGAAAGGGGAAGAGGAAGTGAGTAAAGCTAATCTATAAAAGCAAATGGCCCCACATTGCAGGGGCCTCTTGCCTTGCTTGCATCTGTTTTTTTGAGAGTGTTGCATGACCTCTCAGATATGTTCTCAATGAATTTTCTACCAACTTGCTTTAAAACAAAACAACAACAACAAAGAAATGCACTCTTCTAAAAATAAAGTAAAATATATGCGGGGATAATTTCATTTTTGTCTTGTAAGCCAGAAAACTTTGCATTTTATTTTTAGAGCTTGGAACATACAGATTGCTTTAAATCTGTTTGTTGGAGGAGAAGGATGTTGTAAAAAGACAAAAAGAAAATCAGAGTAAACAGCAAATGAGGCTGTCATTACTAAGTTGCATCAATGGAGAAAATGCCATGGAACATTATTCAACTAATCAGGGATAACATGAATGTCCTCATTCTGTCAGAAAATAGGTACAAAATGACCTGTCCTTTTATCAGGAGCAGAACGATGGAACAGCCTGTCTATTATTTGTGTATAGATAAGGAGATTTGTGTCTGTGTATGTGTGTGTGTGTTACACTTTCTTTCTCAGTCATGGATACACATAGCTTTTTCTTATCATCCAGTATTTTCATGCCTGAAACATTTTGTATAAAATTTTAATAGCAACTGTAATAGCATTCATTTTATTGTAGCCTTTTCTTCCTGATAGATTTTGATGTTAGATTCTAAGGCAAAGAAGGCATTAAAAATATGCAAAATCTTACCCTTCCAATGAGTTTTAAAAGCAAATGCAAATTATGCAATCACAAATGCTTAATAGCAAAACTATCCCAACTTAGCATGGCTTTAAAACCATGCCTTTGCAGAATATATGAATAACAGTAATCAGCTGATGGTAAAATGATTATTATTTTACGAAGTTGAAACATAATGTTGAGAAAATAAAGTGAGTTGCCTTAATTTGCATCAAATTAACTAAATCCATCACAATGTCAAATCATCTTATGTATTTGTCACATACTATGCTAAAGTTGATTAGAAATATCACTACCAGAATATATCTCCTATATTATTTTATGTTATTCAAGAGGAAGGATACATTCTTATTTAGTCTTATTTATTCTGAATGTTTTCTATGTCCTAACAAACTACTTGGAGTCCTGAAAATCCATTTGTTCATTAAAGAGTAGATTAGAAAAATAAATTATGAAAAGTTAAAATTTAAAAATAAGAGGTAAGACCTATTTAACCTAATATTAAAATGGATAAAATACCTGGATATTAAATGCAACAAAAATTTACAATAGAAATATTAAAAGATATACACCCTTCCAAACTACACAAAATAGACATAAATTAAAGTAAATCCTGCCTGTGGATAGGAAGACGCTGATTAAAACAATTTGTAAACTTATGATTGATTTTCCAAACAACTTATAAACATGTAAATAATTTTTGTCCTACCCATAAGATTAATATGCCTCTCCAATTGCCGTGTGACTTGCAGTGCTTCACTCAGAAAGAAATTTATTTCCAAACCTCATTAAGGGAGACTTGAGAATCTTTGGTCCCCAAAAAGGTAGGAGAAGTGAATTGTGCAACTTCGCGAGAAAAGCTTTAACTATCTCTCCATGATTTTATCATACTCTTTTTCCTTCTGCTTCAAAATTGAGATACACACTGTTCTTCAATATGGTTCTACAATGAATATCAGATGGAGCACAATTGAAGCTTGCTTTTTATGAAATCTGAGTGATAATATTGGCATAATTTGCAGCTGTAACAGAAAGCTGCCTAAAAGAAGTTGGGAAATTGGTTCATGGAAGCACGTGGGAATCTCTATCTAAGTGTATATTTGGAAATTTTTAAAAGAAGATATTAACAATTTTTTAAAAACAAGATGTTGTGATATGTCATTGGAAAGGCATCATAAATGATGATGTCTAAAATTTTATTCTAGCACCAAAGAAGGGGTTTTATTTAAATTGAGAAAATAATTGTTTTATTTTCATGTCTTTTCATGACAATTAATAATTTGAGAATTACTTTTACACTTACTTAATTGCTTAATATGCCCTAGATGACACAAATAAAATCAAGGAGAAAATGTCTCCTTTGATCCTTACAATTTTGTCACTTGTATATAATTGTCTCCTTGTTCTAAAGACCTAGAATCCAATATAGTGAAATACTGGGTTTAATAAAAGTTTTATCTGTCTATTTTTCATTTGACAAGAAATGCTTACCACTATTCAGGAAAAATCCAGAATTTTCAATTGTTTAGTGTATTTTTTTCTCCATTTTTAATGTCGGTGCACACACATTAATTTTCTTCAGAAAATCATCTCCCTATCTTAGAAAAAAAGTTTTTTTAAAAAAGAAAAATAAATAACAGCTGCAAAGATTCTTTTTGAAATAAAATCCAGTGAAACCATTCTTTTTGATAAGCATATATTAATTCTTCAAAATGAAAAACATCTGTACAAGACAAAATTTCAAAGTCAACATTTTCTATAATTAGTTTTCATGTAATACATTTCTTATAAATGCATGTTATTGGGGAAGTTACTCAATATATTAAATTTATTCTCTTGCAAACTGGAACTTAAAAGCAGGTGCTCCTTCTTAATGGAACACTGAGTCTATTTTTATAATTAGATTTTCAGATATATAAATCTTACCTGCTTTTTTCAAATTATAGTGTTCATTTTATAAAATTCACCTCTTCCTAAAACCAGCAATAGAACTACAAATCTTAAATTGGTAATTAATTTGAGGACCTTTGAGTGTTTAGACATTTTTTAAAAGACATTTTAAAATTCCTTGGCATTTCTGTTGAAGCATCAGGGTAATTGAAACACTTTTTTTTACCAATAAAAACACCTTCAATATATTATATCATGATTAATTTCAATAATAATTCTTGAAGGGCATTGGAGGATCCAAATAGAGTGTATAAAAATTTCTCACTTAGCGGACTTTACTGATAGGGCTTGAATAGAATTTTCAGACAGTTTTAAGACTTGCTAAAAAGAGGACTATTTAGCCCTCATACCCCAACCTCTAGGTCCTTTAGTGAAAAAGGCAAAATATGTGGAGAAAAGCATTAGGCTGTTAGGGATGAATTATGTGAATTTAAACGACAGTCATGTTTGGTGGGCTGATAATGGTCAGAAATGTTTGCAAGAGGGAGTTGTTTGAGGAAACAAGAGGATGGCATTCTAGGCTATCATAATTCAAGAACTTGCCAATCAAATGTATGTATTACCTTTGGAAGTTTTGCATATCTGAGATTTGTGTGTAGAACAATTCAGAGACTCAGAATTGGAGAACATTGTTCCATTTTAAAATGTGCTCTTAATGAGAGAGTGTTTATAGCATGGTAAGCTCCTGGATTACTTGTGCAAATGGTAATTCATGGTTATCAGTATTCTGCTCTTTCATAGCTGAGTTAATTACAGCGAACCACTCTTCTGTATCCCAGCATTATAATAGATGGAAGAGTGATCAAATATAATATGAGGTGTGACAGTGAAGGTGAGGAAAAAAAACTGGTATTGCATTGAACATACTTACCTTAATTATTGAAAATTGTACTGCGTAATGGGACAAGGGTGGGGTGGGCTAGTGAGGGAAGTGTATTTTAAGCCTCCCTCTAGTGGGAAACTTTGTAATATTTTCTAAAAAATGTTAGAAGTTGCAAGAGAGCTGGGATTATGTGTATTGGATATGCAGGGGATGGGAAGAGAAGGAAGTGAGTGCTGTTTGTATATGAGAAACAGTACAAAGAGAATGAAATGTTTGAAGAATAAATAATTAAATATTAGTATAGAGGAGAAGTAGAGAAAAATTGAAACTATATCTGCATAAACAAGATTATACCATACTTATCTTCTTTGTGACTTTAATAAATGTATTTTAATCAAAATGGAAATGAAAGGCAGAGTTTTATTATGGAGAAACTTGAATGAAAAAACAGACATTTGGATTTTTTCCAAAAAGGAAATTTTTGGAATTAGAAGTTTTGAAGCAAGGAAGTAAGACAATAAAACTATTGCTTATAAAATTCAGTTTGGTTGTAGTAATTACATCATTAGAGCACTGGAAATATAGGAGACATAGAGACTAGTTAGATGACAGGTAAAATTCCACATGAAAGAGAGAAGTACCTTTGAAAATGAGAAACATTACATGATCAAAGATGAGCCTATACATCTACTTAGTGATCAAATAGCTATGAAAAATACATGAGAATTTATCTTTTTTTGTCTTAGTAAGTAGAAAATTGTTGGCATAGTAAGAAAAACACAGTAAGGAAACTGATTCTAGATGTGTTCACTTCTACATGTTTATTTTTGAGATGTCAGCAATTCACAGGGAATATATTAAGAAGAATTTGGATGCAAGAAAATATATAAATGGGAGACCAGATCGAGGAATGTATGTTTGGGAATCATCCATAGAGTGATAATTTGTAAGGTGGGAAAAAATGTAAAGCAATGGTTGCTGAACCTTGGAAGAAATTCTAATTTTTCATAATGGGTAGGTGACATTAAAAAAATTAATTTAGTTAGGGAAAGAGTCATTAAAATGTCATTGAATATGAGTTGATTTCTATTAAAGGAAATAGATAAAATAGCAACAATTTGTAAATATATATATATATATATATATATATATATATATATATAGACAGAGGTTTTGGGGTTCTGGCAAAATTCCTAAAAGTTTTAGTGTCTGATAGGAAGATCTTTTGAAGATAATTGTCTTTTTTTTTTTAACCACTTAAATATATATGTAGACGTATTGAGGTGTTCTTTATTGAATCAATAGTTTCTTTGGAGCCCTGTATATGTAAAACAGATGTGACAGCAGATGGTAGTAAACAGTGCATTTTTTTATGACTGATTAGCAGCTTTTGACAAATGCTGGTGGTAATAATGAAATCCACGCTATCTTGACTAGGAGGAATTAAATATTCAGTGATAATAGAGGCATCTATTTTGGTTTACTCAATATTGTTCATCTCTCTGAGTGGTGTTAAATAGCAGCAATTTCATCTAAACTTAGCTCTGCTTTTACATTGCCATTTTTTAAACTAAGTAAGGCAGTTGTACTTTGTAAAGGCAAGGAAAATCTTTAATCAATTTTGTCATGTCCTATTTGCAAAACAGGATGACAGAGTAAAAAAATAAGGTGAAATTTGCTGGTGTAATTTTATAGAAGGGTCCCTTTGATGTCATAAATTATAAGAATAAAGCATGAAGAGTTTATTAAAAGCCATAAGAATAGTGAGATGGGATTACAGCCTCCACAGTGCTCTGCACTTTATATTGGTAATTCATGTTTCCCCTCTGTAGAAAATAGCAGATTGATTTTGAATTCATATGTAGCTATCCCGTTAATTTTCAAAGCATAACCTTATGAAGATCAAAATAGTAGAGCGTGCTGACATCAGCTTCAAAACTGAGAGATTATCAGTCCCTAAAGGAAAAAAGGAGGAATCTTATCAAGAAACAGATCTGCAAGTCCAGCTGTTGTCAAATTTGGACATATAAATTCACTGTGTGGTAGAGTTGAGGTATCCACTTCTCTAAAACTGTTAGCGCCAATAGTTTAAAACTCAGTAAGTGAGAACCACACTTTTAATGATATTATTGGATGCATTCTTGTTGTTTTAATAATTGAGAGAAAGTCTTAATTTTCCAACCACAACACTTCATGCAGTTTCACTAGTTCAGTGTCAAAAGTGTCTAGTGCCAAAAGTAGAGGAATTAGTTGATACATAAATGATTAATCAAGAAAGGCATTCATTTTACAGAAAAATTAATTTCTATTTATCTGTGATGCAACAGAAATGTACTTTATGTCTATGAAATCTAAGAATATTCATACGCTAACTTGATTTCAAAATAGATCAATATGTAAACTAAAATCATACTTGTTATAACTGCATCAAGGAATATATGTCCTAATATAGTGGAGGTAGGTGTTACTTTTATCTCTCTCTCAGGTTTTAGTGACCTAATCTTAAACTTAAGGGAAGGTGACATCCACTTACTACTTTAGTCATTTATTAATTTGTTCTCCTACATATCCCAGAAAAAATATCTATTAGATCTTTAGGACTGAAAGAAAGATTTATCACACATTTGTATTATTTTTATTTTCTATAAGTTTCAAATATTGAAACCACAGATGGGCACTTATATTTATCAAAACGTGTATAATCCTTGACTCTCCTCTCACATTACACCCCTATATCCAATTCAATAACCAGTCATTTTAAGTACAATTCTTAAATATTTCTGGAGTGTGTTCACAGTTCTTCATCCTTATTGGCTTTTATTTCCTAGTAGAGGCCACCATTCTCTAGTATACAGAATATTATACCAGCCTTCTAACTTTTATCTTTTCTCCATCGTTGATTTAATGTGTTCTCCATATTATAATTAAAGTAAGTTTTTACAAGTTTAAAAATACTTTGAACAAAGTATTCTTATATACCTCACACTAAGTTTCCTTATTAGTAATGTCTTAAATCTTTACTGTACTTTTGTTATAATTCTTGCACCAATATTCACATATTGTTATTAAAGTACATAACTCCATCAGATTTCCTTATATATGTGTTTTCTGCTCACTGACTTTTTTTGTTCCAGGATCCCATCCAGGATACATTCAGTTATCATGTCTCCTTTGATTCTCTTGGTTGTGACAATTTTTTTAGACTTTTCTTGATTCAGATTGCCTTGATTGTTATGAAGAGCACTAGTCATATATTTTATAGAATCCTTTGTTTTTTTTTTTTATATGCTGTATGGCAGAGTCACATTTCACTCTTTTTCCATGTGAGTATCCCCTTGTTGCAGCACCATCTGCTCAATTTTTGTTTGTTTTTTCTTTTTTTTGTTGTTTGCTTATTTGTTTGTTTGGGAGGTGCATAGGCCAGGAATTGAGCCTGAGTCTCCCACATGGCAGGCAAAAATTCTACCACTGAACTACCCTTGCACCCCCTAGAATCCCTTGATTTAAAAAAAAAAATGTTTTCTCATGATTAGACTGGGGTTATGGGTTTTGGGGAGAAAGAACAAGAGGTAAAGTGCCATATTAATAACATCACACCACATACTCTCAACGTAAGATACTTATTATTGATGTTGAACTTACTCATCTACCTGAGGTAGTTTTTGTCAATGTAAAACTGCTTCACACTGCTTTCCATATGGTGTTCTTTGACAGGAAGTCACTACTGAAGCCCACATTTAAGGAAGGGAAGTGATGTTCGACTTCCTTGATGGGTAGCAGTGGCATAAATTTGGGGGTATATATATATCTGCAAGGGAGAGTTATACTTTCTTATACATTTAATCATATATTTATGTATATATAAACAGGAAAAATTTTTATAATAGAGACATTTGAAAATTATTATTATATTTTGGATTAATTACTAATATTGTACCTATTGATAATTGGCATGATGTTTCAAAATGGTTAACCACTTCACCAATTTATAAACTAGAGCCTCGGGAAGCAAGTATGTACTTTCAGCTATAAAATATTTACTACAACCACCAATGCATTTACATTCTTATTAATATCTACTTGCGTTTAAGGCTATGATTATACATACAGCAATATTTCAAATATAAAATAAGGCTTAATAATCAGACACGAATTTTGGAAGACAAAGAAACCAAACATGTTCCTACTTAATTTTAACAATACACCTGACCCAAATTTATGCTAACTCCTTTGCTGTTTCATAACAACTATCAGAAGACAGTTGGAAAAACATTTTACCATTCTCACTTCTTTTGAATGAGTAGTCTGAATTAGAGTAACTACCTAAATGGCACAAAACTCTTTTGGTAGATGACATAATATTCAAACAGACATTCTTTTTCTCTGATTTTTGTTTAGCTACATTCACTTAAATTGATATTGTAAGGTTTCTTCTTCAACGTCTGATCAGTATATAAGAACTGTGAAGTTTGCAGATTATTTGTCTTCATGATACCAAAACAGAAGAGCTAAATTATAAACATCAAAGTGATTATTTATGTTGTAAAATTTTCCAGTGTTAGAATAAAAGAAAATTAATTTAACATGTTTGGAATCCTTTATTTGTATTTCAAAAGGAAAAGAATAGGGATCCTACCTTAACAGAACAGAATTCCTGATAAAACTAAGTATGAACTAACAGTAATAGACAAACAAAATAATTATATGTACTAATAAATCAGCATTGAAACACCTGTTTGCTTCTGAAAGCAGTAAATGAGCCAAGAATTTGCAGTGGCCAAATGGCAAAATTTGACTATTGGGTGAAATTTTTGTTTAACTATTTAGAAATTCCCAATGAGAAAAAAATCAGGACACTACCAGAAATCACCTGTGAACAGAGCCCATTTGCCACTATAATGAATTAGTAGTTGCTTGCACCAAGAAACCTGTGAATGAGAGCCATTGAGACTTCCTCTTAAACAAATGTCATAGCATCAAAAATCAACGCTTTAGACAAATGGGTGTTTGTACCTAATTGTTTGAGACGTGAAGTCTGTGCTGATCTCTCTTTGTCTTTATGTGTACAATTTATTCACGTGTGAATTGGTGCTAATGGGTGATACCACCACACTGTGAGGAAAATAATTTTCGCATTCTCTACTTAATTTAATGAAAATACAAGGAAAAAAGTGGCTAATTAATGTGTAACAGCAAAAGCGCAGAGCAGCAACAGCAGTTATTCACCTCAAGCAACGGTGATGTGGCCCACAGAATCATCAACTCCCCCCATGCACGCACACGCACACGCACACACACGCGCACGCATATGCACACACACACGCATACGAATGCACGCACACACACAAATCACTTTTTTGAAGAGTTTCCTTTATTTGGATTAAGAAAACATGTAAAACATAAAGTGAAATCTTTCTGGCATAAATGAAGGAAAAACAAAACCGACAATCGGCCAGAGGTTTAGACTTATCTATTTATTTATTTTTATCTGTCTCAACCTTTTCTTGACAAAAACCTGAACTGAAAAAGATAGTGAATCTATCAGTGCCAAGACATAATTTTATATCTATTTACTGCGGCTAAATTTACAATTATGGAAGTATTAAACAGAAAGGAAATGTATCATGTTAGAAATGACAAAAATCAACTAATTAAAAATATTTCTAATATGTCATCAGAGGAAAAGAACTTTAAAAATGTAATCACAGCAGCATACAAAACTTATTCTATATATCTAAAACAAATACCCATCCAAACTTTCCTCTTTACAAATAAAAAATCTTGGTTTAGAAATGTAAATTTGCTACAGAACTTAATGATTTGCAGCTGTTATTATAAGTAAATGATTATAAATCAATGTGTAATTTCTCGGACATGTGGAAAATGATTATTAAATTAAGTTAAACAGATGGCTGAACTAAACATATCATTGTAAATACAACATACATATTTGAATTACTATTTTTACCAATGTCAATTTGTGGCACATCAAAAATATATTCAGTTATCAAAAGAAAGTAGAAAAATCTGATGTTATTATTTAAGTTGGCAATTAATCTCATTTTGTAATTCAAATAACCCAATATTTATGGTATGAATTAGCTTATTCTAAAATAATTTTAGGCATCTTGAGCTAAATATTAAAAATAGACTACTACAAGTAAATTTGGGAAGTCAGTACATACAGTATCTGATTATAAATTTGGATACGTCTCCTCAAAATCTGAAGAGAAGAGTTGTTTTTAAATTAAAACAAAAAAATACCATGCAATCCAATTTATTATCTGAAAATTTGTTATCCTGAGCCTTAAGTTAGCTTCCAAACAGGAGCTTGGAGGCGTGACTGATTGCCATACGCATTTGGGCAGTTTTAAAGAGCCAGTCAAGAACATTCATTCCTACAAGGGAATACTATCATTATTTGTTAACTTGGTGAGTGAAAATATTTGCTCCATCTTCTATTTTCCATGGCTGCACAGGCTTAAAAAATATAGAATGGTAAACTTTATTCTATTCTATTTTTCTTCACGAAAGCCAAGGTTATTTGTTTGAACCACACACCTTACTATGTTGATCTTCTGCTTAAAATATAGTTTTTATTACTTTCCATTAGGCTGACCTCTTTATTTAGCTATGTTCTTGCAGCATGTTACACTTTTTCTAGATAGTGTGTGTGATAGATGAAATTGTGAAGATTTGGCCTTTTATATTTTTAATGCTTCTCTCTTCTACC
Source organism: Myrmecophaga tridactyla (assembly GCA_004026745.1). Taxonomy (NCBI): domain Eukaryota; kingdom Metazoa; phylum Chordata; class Mammalia; order Pilosa; family Myrmecophagidae; genus Myrmecophaga; species Myrmecophaga tridactyla. The sequence continues at coordinate 93,362 of PVIY010003230.1, read as the reverse complement.
ATATAGAGAGTTACATTAAAAAGTCTTATCACATAACTGATGACCCAGTCATTAATTTCAAAAAGACAAAAAATAATTGTAGTCCCAACATGTCACAAATCATAAAATGTTACATAAGCACTATAAAATATTTCAGGTAATTTACTGAGTATTTAAAATCTTATGTCTCACAACATCATTTTAGAGAAACTCATTCTAATGTAAATGCCATTAGGGTAAGATCTATTCTGTGTTAATACATTACAGCATGATCAGTCAAAAATAAACAGTAAGGACTCCATAAATATTAGTTAAAAATAAACCAGAAATAATTTAAGGAATGTGTTACTGTTGTGGCTGTCCTGTGGAAGGCAAGATAAACCTCCCTAGAAGCAAAATTTGGTTCTGATGTTGAAACTGATGATGCCATATATTCCAATAGAGTATAAACAGGCTAATTACTCACATAAGAGGCTTTCTGATGAGGTCAGGGAAGACATCCATGCTATGTGAAGATGTTGAGCAAGGCAGAGAGGATGAGTTGGTAGTGGAGTGGAACAGGAGATAAGTTCCTGTGGATATGCCCAGGACTTGTGATGCCTGAACACCCTTCTAGGAATAGAAAGTAGTTTTCCATTTTTTTTATAGCTGGCCACTTTGTAGTGGTGGAAACGAGAGGGGAGGTGTGAATCACGCCAGACTTTTTATTACAAAATTTAGGCAGGCTATTAACTACAACTACTTTTGTCACTTTAATGTAGGTAAATATTTTCTTAAATTAAAATTTAAAAAACCTTAATTGCAATGTGGTCAAGTAACTTATCTATATTTATGCTATGAACAAGGAGGTTTTCAGTCATGAAATCAGGCTATGTGATTCCAAAGTCCTTTGCTCTTTACAACAGAGTTATGCTGATTCTTTTATTCCTTTTTACATGAAATTATGTAAATTTCCTTTTACATTTCAGAGAACTGTTTAAAGGAGGAAGCAATTGAAGGGTTTGGAAGAGAACACTGAAATTAATGGAGAACATAAAGTAAGACACTAGTTTCAAAAGGAAAGTGAGCATCAAAGAATTGAGGCCAAACAATTGCAGAAGATAATTTATTGTTTAAGAAACCATTTTTTTCTTAATTTAAAACCAAAGTGGGGAAGCGCGTTAATTCAATGCATTGAACATATGTATCTGTTACTTTTTCTGACTTGAAATCCATTAAATTCTCTAAAAAAGGTATAGTTTAAAGGTCTTAGACCACAAGGTCTAAGATTACAGGTGAGTATATAAAACAAAATTTCAGCATCTGGAAAGGGTGTGATTTGACTTAGCACAGAAACTCAAAAGTTCTTAATTGGCAGCAGGCTCATCTCTGGTTGCTGTCTGAATAGGGCTGGGGGCATGGTGCTGAGAGAGAGCTAGCTGAAAATAAATCAGCATAAGGATTTATTTTACAACCCACCCATCCCCTCACCACGTTTATGCTGTCTGGAGGGTTTCCCCAAAGCACCTCCCAAATTTATACTACCTGGCACTACATGACTTCATTATGGTTGTCTGGAATGATTGACCCAGAAGATCTACAGATTCCAAGTAAATCTTGAAAGCTATAGATGGGAGTGCTACTTAAGACAGTGTGAATGAAAGAAATTATATACTGAAGGCTTCTTCTAATGACTTCTGAGAAGACCATCATTGTCCACTCCAGGCATTCCTAAGTTATACCACCTAAATCACCTCAATCTTTATCCTATATCTTTCCTTGTGGTATCATATGTGGCCCCAGTCCTTCTCCCTCAGCGATATTCACATGCAGCTACAATCAGTGCATTTATCAGATTGTGTTACCATCATATAGTATTGTGTTGTCCATTTCTGAATTTTTACAATCAGTCATTTTGCACATTCCATACTCCTTCAGCATGAAAGGCCCAATCTCTACCATCTTTCTATCTCCTGATAATGTTGAAACATTTTTTTTTGTTTTTGTTTTTGTTTTTTTTTGCATGGGCAGGCTCTGGGAATTGAACCCGGGTCTCTGGCATGGCAGGTGAGAATTCTGCCACTGAACCACCTTGCACTGCCCTCTGCCACTGAATCACCATCACACCACCCATTGGTTCTTAACTTTAACTCTCAAAATTCACTCATTAGTGTTAGTTCATATTAGTGAGACCATACAGTATTTCTCCTTTTGTTTCTAGCTAATCTCATGCAGGATAATGTCCTCAAGATTCATCTACATTTTTATACACTTCATGATTTTATTCTGTCTTAAAGCTGCATAATATTCCATTGTATGTATAGCCAGTTGTTGGACATCTGTTCTGTTTCCATATCTTGGCAATTGTATATTATGCTGCCATAAACATTGGTGTGCAAATGTCCATTTGTGTCCTTCAGTTCCTCTGAAGATATACCTAGAAATGGGACTGCTGGGTCATATGTCAATTCTATACTTAGTTTCCTGAGGAATGGCCAAACGCCTTCTAGAGTGGTTGCACCATTTTACATTCCCACAAAGAGTGGATAAGAGTGCCTCTTTCTCCACATCCTCTCCAGCTCTTGTCATTTAGTTTTTTTGATAATGGCCATTTTAGTGAGTATGTGGTGATATCTCATTGTGGTTTTCATTTGCATTTTCCTTAATAGCCAATGAAGTTGAGCATCTTTTCAATATATTGAACATATGTCATTTGATTTTCCTCTTCTAAGAAGTGTCTGTTCATGTCATTTCTCCACTTATTAATTGGGTTGTTTGCCTTTTGGTTGTTGAGTTGTAGAATGTCTTTATATATTCTGCATATTGAACCTTTATCTGTTATATGGTGTCCAAATATTATTTCTCATTGCCTAGGTTGCCTTTTTAACTTCTCTAACAAAGGCCTTTGATGCACAGACTTTTTAATTTTGAGGTGCTCCCACTTCTCTATTTCTTTTATTGTCAGTGATTTGGGTGTAAGTTCTAAGAAACCACCTCCTATCATAAAATTTATAAATCAGATATTTCCCTGCATTTCTTCTAAAGGTTTCATGGCCTTAACTCTAATGTTTAGGTCTTTGATTCATTTTTGAGTTAATTTTGGTATAGGATGTGAAATATGAATCCCATTTCATTTTTTAGCATATGGATGTCCAGTCCTCCAAATGCCATTTATTGAAGACGCTACTCTGTTCCAGTTGGGTTAGTTTGACCACCTTATCAAAAATCAATTGTTCATAAATGAGAGGATTTAATTTGATTCCTTGGTCAGTATATCTATTTTTATGCCAGTACCATTCTGTTTTGACCATTTTAGCTTTGTAATATGCTTTAAAATCATGTAGTTTGAGACTTCTCATTTCTGTTTTCTTTCTCAAGATATTTTTAACTGTTTGGGGCACCTTGCCCTTCCAAATAAATTTGATTATTGGTTTTTCTATTTCTGCAAATAAGTTGTTGGGATTTTAATTAGTGTTGCATTGAATCTGCAAACCAATTTAGGTAGAATTGATGTCTTAATTATAGTCTTACAATCCATGAACACAGTATGCACTTCCATTTATTTAGGTCTTCCATGATTTATTTTAGCAATTTCTTGTAGTTTTCTGTGTATAGGTCTTTTGCATCCATAGTTAAATTTATTCCAAAATATTTGATTCTTTTGTTGCTATTGTAAATCGAATTTCTTTTCCTCCTCAGATTGCTCATTACTAGTGTATAGAAACATTACTGATTTTTGAGTGTTGATCTTGTACCCTGTCACTTTGCTGTTCTCATTTATTAGCTATTGTAACTTTGATGTAGATTTTTCAGTATTTTCAACATATAGTATCATGTCATCAGCAAAGAGTGAGAGTTTTACTTCTTCTTTCCCTATTTAGATTCCTTTTATTTATTTATTTTTCTTGTCTAGTTGCTCTGGCTTATACTTCCAGCACAATGCTGAATAAGAATGGTGACAGTGGGCATCCTTGTCCTATTCCTGATCTTAGGGGAAAAACTTTCAGTCTTTCCCCACTGAGGATGATAATTGTTGTGAGCTTTTCATATATTCCCTTTATCATGTTGAGGAAGTTTCCTTTTATTATGATCCTTTGAAATGTTTTCATCAAGAAAAGATGTTGAATTTTGTCAAATACCTTTTCTGCATTAATTAAGATGATCATGTGGTTTTTCTGCTTTGACTTATGGATGTGATGTATTACACTAATTGATTTTCTTGTGTTGAACCAGCCTTGCATACCTGTAATAAATCCCACTTGGTCATGGTGTGTAATTCTCTTAATGTGGCTGCTGGATTCAATTTGCAAGTATTTTGTTGAAATGTTTGCATCTATGCATTAGAGAGATTGGTCTGACATTTTCTTTACTTGTAGTATTTTTGTCTGGCTTTGATATTAGGGTGATGTTGGCTTCATAAAATGAGTTAGAGAGCTTTCCCTCCTATTCAATTTTTTTGAAGATTTTGAGCAGGATTGGTATTAATTATTTCTTTTTAAAAACAGTTTTTTGTATTTTATAATATAACATATATACAAAACAAAGAAGGAAAAAGTAGTTCTCAAAGCACACTTCAATAAGAAGTTACAGAACAGATTCCAGAGACTGTCGTGCACTACCATTCCATCATCTCAAATTTTTCCTTCTAGCTCCTCCAAAAATTGTAGGATAGAAAGAATATTAATATAGTGATTCAGTAGTCATACTCATGTTTCAAATGCCATTTTCTCTGCTTCTACTTTAATCTTTCCCCAATCTATAGGGATTTGGGGTAAATGCCTGTCTGACATTTTCATATCGAGAAGGGTGTCCACACTGAAGAATCAAGGGATGCAATTAACTGATAATCCTAAAGAGACTTTTCCCTTTGGGTTTCAAGATTTATCTGACCTAGGAACCCTCTAGAGATTATATGTTCCAGAAAGGCAAACCTATTACATAAAGCTTTTATGGAATCTCAGTTAGAGCCCTAGGTGTTCTTAATATTCAATGGAAGTTAGGTTGGTAGGGGTTTAGCAAACCATGACAGTTAACACTATTTAACTGAACCTTGCATAACAGCAGCCCCCAGAACAGCCTCTTGACTCTATTTGATCTCTCTTGGCCACTAATCCTTTATTTTATTCTACTTCTTTTCCCCCTTTAGTCAGGAAGGCATTGCCAATCCCACAGTGCCAGGGAAGACTCTCTCACAGTGCCAGAGAAGACTCATGCCTAGGAGTTGTGTCCCATGTTGTCAGGGAGATTTTCACCCTGAATGGCTTGCACCATGCATAGGGGGGTAGTGATGTTCCTTGCAGAGTTGGGCTCAGAGAGAGAGAGAAAGAGACCACATCTGGACAACAAGGAGGCTTCCTGGAAGCAACTCTTAAGCTTCATTATGGGTAGTCTTAGATTCTCCCCTGCAGAAATAAGTTTCATAAGAGCAAGCTTCCAAATTCAGGGATTGGCTTATTTTCTTTGGAGTCCCCAGTGGTTAGAGGGTACCCATGGTTTTCCAGATGGGGGAGTTTAATAATTATATATGTATATATAAATTTTTCCCTCTTCAGATCCTCAAGAATCAAGGGATTCTACCAATACTTTTTAATTGTCAACCCACCATAGCCTGTGATGTACTCTGGTACTACACCAAGCCATAGAGAATTATGTTCCTGTTCTGGACTCCAGTAGTCTGGGGTGTCTCAGTGAGGTACCCAGAGATGCTGATTCAGACTATGAGTTACAGAAAATTTGGGTTCTAGTCATATTTAGCCTTCCTGCCTTTGATTTCATACAGCTGCTGAAGGTCTAGAATACATATACTGTCATCTTTTATACTGCATTCTAATTTTCCTTAGACCAAGCCAGATTAGCTTCATTTTAAACTTTAATCAAGGCCTGATCTCTTTCTCAATTACTTCAACTGTCATTATATATGGCTATGTTAACTTTCAGTGCTGCAGCCCTCCATTTCTGGAAGCCAGGTGTGACTGAGCTATTCAAAGTCCCAGGAAAATACCAGCTGATACACAGATAGCTCAATATCTCAGAATTCAGAAATATGTTCAGACCAAATGTGGATAGCATAGAGGCCCACAATATAGCTCTTATTTTTAATAAGTATTTTATGAGAGAGTCTTTAGCATATTTGTTCATTTGTTGCTGGACCATTCTGCACAGCCTGTGCCCCCAGGGTTTATTCAGTTAATCTCATGCCCTTCACTGTCCTTCCTTTTTGTAGCAGCACCAAATTCCATCATAAAAATCTATCACTGTTTACCCTTGTATTTTTCATTCCCTATATCCTTCAGCTTCCTCCATCTATTGGGAATCTTGGAAAATGTCCAAAATAAACAAACCAAGTCTTACAGTACCTTGTTTGGTTGTACAATCCGCAGCACTCTCAATATTAGACAATTTTCATTGGTCCATAATGACAAAGACCTGGCAGACATAATATCACAAACTATCAAATCAAAATTGCCCCTTATCACTTGTCCCTCCCTTCCCTTCAGTTAGTTGCCCCTGGGAGTGCTATAATATTGTTGATATTTTCCTGTTAACTATTGGCCATAGCGTCCATTTTTAGTGACTCCCTCATATCCCTCTCCTGTTGATTCCTTGTCCACTATTGAACCACTGAAATAGTTCATGTGAGAACTTATTTATAATCATAGATTTAATCATTGGGATACGTGGCACTATACATCCCCTTTCAAATATATTCACCTTCAATATGGCAGACTATGAATTATATAAACCCACAAATTATTTACCATCACTTCTATCCATTCCTTTGCATTTAGATTCAACCTCTTTAGGTAGACTTTCCTCCAGTGATTGTATACCTCTAGGTCTGCTGTATTCTACAGTGTAACCTCTGAAATTACCTGTAACAGACTCATAATAACAAAATCATAAAGTATCTGTCCTTTTGTGACTGACATTTCACTCAGCACTATATCCTCAAGGTTCATCCATATTTTCATATGATTAGTGATACCATTCCATCTTATTGCTGCATAATATACCATTGTATGTATATACACATTTTGTTTATCCACTCTTTTTTTGATGGGCATTTGGATTGTTTTCATCTCTTGGCAATCATCAATAGCATCAATATGAACATCAGTGTGCAAATGTCTATTTCTGTCTCTCTCTCAGGTCTTGTGGGTATATACTGAATATTGGTATTGCCAGGTTATAGGGCAACTTAGTATTTAGTTTTCTGAGGTATCACCAAACTGACATCTACAGCAGCTGCATCATTATACATTCCCACTAACAGTGAATGTGCTCCTGTTTCTCCACATACTCTCCAATATTTGCAGTTGTCTGTTCATTTAATAGCAGCCATTCTTATAGGTATGAGGTGATATCTCATCATAGTCTTGATTTACATTTCCATTATAGCTAATGAAAATGAGCATCTCTTCATATGCATTTTAGCCATCTGTATTTGTTTTCCAGGAAAGAGTCTAAATATATCCTCTGCTCATCTTATAATTGGGTAGTTTGGTCTTTTGTTATTGAGTTATATAATTTCTTTATGTATACAGAACATCAAGCCTTTATCTGAATGTGGTTTATAAATATTTTCTCCCATTGAATCAGTGGTCTCTTCACCATTTTAACAGAGTCCTTTGAGATGCAAAAGCTCTTAATCTTAAAGAGTTCCCATTTGTCTACTTTTTCTTTCACTGCTTGTGCTTTTGATGTAAAGTTTAAGAAGCTACTCCTATTGATAGATCTTGAAAATGTTTCCCTGCATTTTCTTCTAGGAGTTTTCTAGTACTGGCTCTTATATTTAGATCTTTAATCCATTTTGTATTATGTTTTGGTATAGGGTGTAAGGTAGGGGTCCTCTTTCATTCTTTTGGCAATTGGTATCCAATTTCCCCATGCCTATTTATTGAAAAGATTATTTGGTCACAGTTCAGTGGATTTGGGGACCTTATCAATGATCAAATGTCCATAAATTTGGTGGTCTATCTCTGCACTCTTGGGCTGTATTCCACTGGATGGTACATCTATATTTGTGCCAATACATGGTGTTTTGATTATCATGGCTTTATAGTAAGCTTTAAAGTCAGGAAGTCATAAGATATTTGGGGTCTCTTTCCTTCCATATAAATTTGATAACTAACATTCCCAAGCCTTCAGAGTAGGTTGTTGGGATTTTGACTGGTATTGCATTTAATCAGTAGATTAGTTTGGGTAGAATTGACATCGTAACAATATTCAACTTTCCTATCCATGAGCATGGAATTTCTTTCCATCTATTTAGGTCACTTTTATTTATGTTAACTTTTTTTTTTTTTATTTTTCTGTGTATAAGACTTTGACATCTATGCTTAAGCTTATTCCTAGATACCTGATTCTTCTGGTCACTAATTTGAATGAAATTTTCCTTGATTGTCACCTCAGATAGGTCATTGCTTGAGTATAAAAACATTATTGATTTCAGTACATTAATCTTGTATCCCACAACTGTGCTGAATTTGTTTATTATCTCAAGTAGCTTTGCCATAGATTTCTCAGTGTTTTTGAAGTATAGAATCATGTCGTCTGCACATAATGAAAGTTTCATTTCTTCCTTTCCTATTTGGATGTCTTTTATTTCTTTGGCCTGTATAATCACTCCAGCTAGGACTTCTAATACAACGTTGAATAATCATGGGGGCACTAGGCATCCTTGACTCCTTCCCAATATTAGGAGTAATGCTTTCAGTGTTACAATATGATGCTGGCTATTACTTTTTCATGTATGCCCTTTATGATATTGAGAAAGTTTCCTTCAATTCATATCTTTTGATGTGTTTTTATCAGGAAAGGATGCTGAATTTTGTCAAAGGCTTTTTTCAGTATAAGTCAGTGTGATCATGTGATTTTTCCCATTTTATTTGTTAATGTGCTACATTACACTGATTGATTTTCTTATGTTGAACCACCCTTGCATTCCTGGTACAAATCCTAGTTGGTCATGATGCATAATTCTTCTAATGTGTCATTGGATTTAATTTACTAGTATTGTGTTAACAATCTTTGAATCTATTTTCATTAGGGAGATTGGTCTGCAGTTTTTCTTTCTTGTAGCATCTTTCTCTGATTTTGGTATTAGAGTGACGTTAGCTTCATAAAATGATTTAGATAGCGTTTATTTTTCCTCAAATTTTTTGGAAGTTCTTTATGGAATGGTTGATAAAATTCCCTGTGAAGTCATCTGATCCTGGTCTTTTCTTTGTAGGAAGATTTTTGATGACTAATTGAATCTGTTTACTTGTAATTGGTTAGTTGTGGTCATTTATTTCTTCTCGAGTAAGTATAGGTAATTCATGTGTTTCTAGTAATTTGTCCGTTTCATCAAAGTTGTCTGGTTTGTTGGCATATAGTTATTCATAATATTCTCTTATGATTTTTAAAATTTCTTCATGATATGTGGTAACAATGTTCCTCTCATTTCTGATTTTATTTATGTCCTCTCTCTTTTTTCCTTGTTAGTCTAGCTAGGGATCCATAAATTTCATTGATTTTTTTCAAAGACCCAACTTTTGGTTTTGTTGATTCTTTCCAGTGTTTTATTGTTCTCCAGTTTGTTAATTCTGCTTTAATCTTTACTATTTCTTGTCTTTTATTTGCTTTGGTATTAGTTCTCTGTTCTTTCTCTACATTCTCCAGGTGAGCAATTAAATCTTAAAGTTTTTCTTTTTCCTTTTTTTCTAGGGTGGGGGTGGGGGTGCATGATCCAGGAATAGAACCTAGGTCTCCCATATATAAGGGGCATATTCTACCACCGAACCACCTGTGCACCCTCATTCTTGTTTTTTATTATAGGTATTTGGTGCAATGAATTTCCCTCTCAACACTGCCTTTGCTGCATCCTATAAGTTTTGATATGTTGTATTCTCATTATCATTCATCTCCAGATATTTGCTGATTTCTCTAGCAATTTCTTCCTTGACTGATTATTTTAGTGTGCTGTTTAATCTCCATGTATTTGTGAAAGTTCTGGTTCTTTGGTGTTATTAATTTCCAGCTTTATTCCATTGTGATCAGAGAAAGTGCTTTGGGTAATTTCAATCTTAGTAAATTGATAAGGACTCAGTTTGTTTCCCAGCATATGATTTATCCTAGAGAATGATCCATGTGTGCTAGAGAAGAATGTATAAACTGGAGTTTTTAGAGTCTCTCTTTCCTGGTTGATCTTCTGTCGCATTGTTCTATCTATAATAGTAAGTGGGGTATTGACGTTTCCCACTATTACTGTTGAAATACCTATAGCTCCCTTCAGTTTTTCCAGTATTTGCCTCATCTACTTTGGAGCTCCTTGATTGGGAGCATACACATTTATAATTGTTATTTCCTCTTGGTATATTGTCCCTTTTATTTATGTGCTGTCCTTCTTTTTCTCTTATAACAACTTTACATTTAAGTCTATTTTTGTCTGATATTAGTATAGTTACTCCTGCTTTCTTTTGGTTACAGCTTGCATAGAAGATCTTTTCCCATCCTTTCACTTTCAATCTAATTGTGTCCTTGAGTCTAATATGTGTCTCTTATGACTTCATATAGATGGATTATATTTTTTAAGCCATTCTTTCATTCTACCCATCTTTATCTTTTACTTGGTGAGTTTAGTCACTTAATGTTCAAAGTAATTACTGTACAAGTACTTCTTGACTCTACCATCATATCCTTAGATGTATTTGTCAGATCTACATGTTCTTTTATTTCTCTCTCTCTCTCTCTCTCTCTCTCTCTCTCTCTCTCTCTCTCTCTTGCTCTCCTTCAAATTACCATTATTCATATTCTTCAATTCTATGCTATCCTCCAGATCTCTTTTTCCTGCTTTTTTTTCCTCACTGACAGGACTCCCATCAGTATTTCTTATAGGGCAGTTCTCTTGTTGACTAGTTTTCTCAATTTTTTGTCTTTGAAGATTTTAATCTCTCTCTAAATTTTGAAGGATAACTTGATTGAATAAAGAATTCTTGGCTGAAAGTCTTTCCTATTCAAGATCTTAAATATATCATACCACTACCTGCTTGCTTCCACGGTGCCTGTTGTATAGTCCAAAGTCCATCATATGTTTCCCTTGTATATAGTAGATTGCTTTTCTTCTTCTGCATTCAGCACCTTCTGCTTCTCTTCAACATTTGACAGTTTGATTAGTATGTGCCTTGGAGTATATGTATTTGGATTTATTTGATGTGGAGTTCACTGGGCCTCTTTGACTTTGTATGCATATTTTTTGTAAGGGTTGGGAAGTTTTCCCCAATTATATCTTCAACTAAATTTCCCATCTTTTACTCTTGTCTTCTCTTTCCAGTACGCCAATGATTCTTATATTTGTACATCTCTTGTTGTCTATCTTTTCCCTAAGATCCAGTTTCATTTTTTCCACCTTTGTTGCCATTTGTTTTTTGGTGCACTCCAGTTCAATTGTTCTTTCTCTTGCTCATTTAATTTCCTTCTGCTTCTTTAAATCTGCCATCATGCATCTCCACTATATTTCTAATTTGATCAACTGTTTCATTTTTGTGAGATCTGCCATTTTTCTGTTTAATCTTCTAAATTCTTCTTTATGATCTTCTAGTATCTTCCTGATATATTTTATTTCTTTATAGATATTCTTGAGTAGTTGTTCCATGTTCTGTGTCCCCTCTGAAGTTTTGGTTTGGTTGTGTGGTCGGACATTTCTGGTTGGATCTTCACATGCTTTATGATTTTCTGTTATGTTCAGGACATTTGATTATTTTAATAAGGTTATTTTGCAAGTTTCTTTCCTTCACTCTTCTAAAGTTTTGTATTTACTTGGTATTGCATTGAGGATTTCCTTTTGCAGTTGACTTGTCAGCAATTCCCCACCACAACAAGGTCTGGATGTCATGTAGTGGTATAATTTTTGATGAAGGTCTATTAAAAGCTAAGTTGAGGTGCACATGTACTTTAGCAGCAGAATGCCTGCCCTCCATGTAGGAGACCCGGATTTGATGCCCCCACAACAAATATTTGAGTAAATAATAATAAAGTAAAAATATGATAAAAATACCAACAACAAAAACATGCCTCACCAGTATTAAGCTCCAAAACCTTAAGGAGACACCCAAAGATATATTGGGGATGAACTCAGAAGGGGAAAAAAAAAACATAAAAATTAAAATGAAAGAAAAAGTAAATACATGTAATAAAATGAAATAGAATAAAAATTAAAATAAGAAATAAAAAAACAATAAAATATAAACATAATAAATATAAAAACCAATAAATAAAAATAAGCATGATACTAATAAAGAAAATATGTATTTATGTATGTATGATATATTGAGAAAAAAAGCCAAAAGACAAAGAATAAAGAGAAAGCAAAACCTAGGGAGATAAGGAATCTGCCTGCATGCACTTACCATGTCCCTCTAATAGGTGGCACTCCTGAGGCACTTCCTCTTGGCTAGAGATATGGCATGCAGTGCAGGGGGCCACTCTGACCATAGCAGCAGGACAGCTGGTCCCACATGTGAGTCTGGGAGCCAATTAGCACCAGGTATGGGGGAAAGAAACTAACCCATGGTACCTTGTCATATGGGATGGCTATTTGTGGTGCCTAGTCAAGGAACCACTCCTAGCACCCGGGGATGTGGCTTTAGTAACATAGAGCCAGCCTGCTTCCAGGGTCCCTGTGGCATTGCCAGTTGTGGATCTATGCTGGAAGGGCTTCTTGGCCAGCAGCTGGAGCTGGCTGGAGCAGAAGGAGGTCAGCTCCCTCCAGTCTGCACCTGACTGTGTTCCACCAAATGCCCCCATATGGGATGATGTCAATATGTGCCCCCCACACACTCAACTCAGCCCAATTCCCCCATCTCTCTCCTTCTGCAAACCCACTGAGGACCTTGCCCAATTACTTACCCTACCAGGACCACAATCCTAGTTATTTTTCTCCATTCCCTATATTGTCTAATGGAACAGGGGTGACTTCTATCTGCCCCACTTCACCATCTTCCCAGATTCTTTCTTGAATTCTTATTAGAATTCACATGTGAAGCCATCTGATCCTGGACTTTTCTTTTTAGGGAGATTCTAGATGACTGATTTGATCACTTTTCTTGTGATTGGTTTGTTCTTCTGACAATGTTGGCTGTTCATGCCTTTCTAGGAAGTTGCCCATTTCATCTACATTGTCTAGTTTATTAGCATTTAGTTGCTCATAGTATCCTTTCATTACTATCTTTATTTCCTCAGGTCAATGATTATGTCCTCTTTTCCATTTTTTTGTTTATTTGCATCCTCTATTTATTTATTTATCTATCTATCTACCTATATTTATTTATTTATTTATTTTTGTTTTTGTCACCCATATGAGTCCATTGATTTTATTGATTTTCTTAAAGAAAGAACCACTTTTGGTTTTGTTGATTTGCTCTATTATTTTTGTATTCTCAATTGCATTTATTTGTTCTTCAATCTTTGCTATTTCTTTCCTTTTGTTTGCTTTGTGGTTAGTTTGCTGTTCTTTCTCTAGTTTCTCCAGGTAAACAGTTAATTCCATGACTTTTGCTCCTTCTTCTTCTTCTTTCTCTTCTTCTTCTTTTTTCTGTGTGGGCAAGCACCAAGAATCAAACCTAGGTCTCTGGCACAGCAGGCGAGAACTCTGCCTGCTGAGCCACCATGACCCTCTTTCTTATTTTTAATATAGACATTTAGGGCAATAAATTTCCCTCCAAGTACCACTTTTGTTACATCACATAAATTTTAATATGTTGTGTCTTCATTTTCATTTGCCTTGAGCTATTTATTGATTTCATTTCTAATTTCTTGCTTGACCCACTGGTTGTTTAAGAGTGTATTGTTTAGCCTCCATATACTTGTGAAATTTCCAGCTCTCTACCTGTTGATTTTCAACTTCACAACATTATGATCCAAGAAAATGTTTCATATAATATCAATCTTTTTAAATTTGTTGAGATATGCTTTGTGACCCAGCATATGGTCTATCCTTGAAAAGGATCCATGGGCACTTGAGAAAAATGTGGTATCCTGATTTTGTGGATTGTAATGTCCGGTTAATATCTGTTAAGTTTAATCCCTTTATCATATTACTCAAACTCTTTGTCTCCTTATTGGCTCCCTGTCTAGATGTTCTATCCATTCATGAAAGTGTAGAATTGAAGTCTCCAACTATTATGGTAGAGGGGTTTACTTCTCCCTTCAGTGTTTTCAGTGCTTGCTCATGTATTTTGGAGCACTCAGGCTCAGTGCATAAATATTTATGATTGTTACATCTTCATGTTGGATTGTTCATTTTATTAGTACATAGTGTCCTTCTTTATCTCTTTTAATTGTTTTACATTTGAAGTCTAATTTGTTGGATATTAGCATAGCTACCCCTGTTCTTTTCTGGTTGTCATTTACATGAAATATAGTTCCCAGCCTTTCATTTTCTCACTTTCAGTCTGTTTTTGTCCTGGCATCTAAAATGATTCTCTTATAGATAATGTTTAGATGGGTCCTTTTATTTATTTATTTTTTTTACCCATTCTACCAGCCTATACTTTTTAATTGGGTAATTTGATCCATTAACATTTAATGATATTACTGTAAAGGCAGTGGTTTCTTATAATATTTGTCTTTTGGATTTTATATATCATATCTAATTTTTTTTCCATTTTTGCCTTTACTGATAATCCTCATTTCTATACTCTTTACCAGACCTTTCTCTCCTGCCTTTTCCTATCTATCTGTAGTTCAGTGCTCCCTTTAGTATTACTTATAAAATCAGTCTCTTAATCACAAGTTCTTTCAGTAAGTTTGTTTGAAAATATTTTAATCTTCCCTTCAATTTCCAAATGTTTTGAAGGACAGTTTTTCCAGGTATAGAATTTTTGTTGGTCAGCTTTTCTCTTTCAAAACCTTAAATATATATCACTGTCTTCCTGCCTCTATTGTTTCTGTGGACAAATTCACATGTTATCTCATCAAGCTTCCCTTGTATGTGATGGATGGCTTTTCTCTTTATGCTTTCAAAATTTTCTCTTGTCTTTGCCATTTGACAATTTGATTACTAGGTGTCTTGTGATAGGGCTATTTGGATGTATTCTGATAGGGATATGCTGGCTCTTCTTGGATCAGTAATTTTACGTCTTTCATAAAAGATTGGAAATTTTCAATGATTATTTCCTCCATTAGTCTTTCTGCTTTTTTTCTCTTCTCTTCTCCTTCTGGGACACCCATAACATGTATATTTGTGTGCTTATTGTAGCCATTCCATTCTATGAAACCCTGTTCTTAATTTTTCCATTCTTTACCTCATCTTGTCTCTTGTGTTTAAGATTACAGTTGTCCTGTATTCTAGCTCACTAATACTTTCTTCTACCTCTTCAAATCTATTATTGTAGGTCTCCATTGTTTTTTTTTTTTAATTTCTTCTATTCTGGTTGTCATACCCATAAGTTCTGCAATTAGTTTTTTTCAAACTTTTGAGTACTTCTTGATGGTCCCCCAATGTCTTCTTTATATCCTTTATCTCTTTTTTCATGTCTTCCCTCAACTCATTGATTTAATTTTTGATGAGATTTTGCATGTTTGCTCAGAAATTCTAAATTAGTTGCTTCAACTCCTGTATCTCCTTTGAAATATTGGTTTGTTCCTTTGATTGGGCCATATCTTCAACTTTCTTAGTATAACTCATTATTTTTTGCTGGTGTCTGGGCCTTTAATTTCCTTAATCTGTTTGTTCTGGAGATCATTTTCACTCTTTTACCTGAGGTTTTCTTGTTGGATGGCTGTATTCTCTATCTGTTCTTTGGAATTCAGTTCAACTTATTCTAGACTTCTAGCATAGATTCTGTTTAGTTGATCATAATTTTTCTGCTTTTATTTTTACATTTATTGCCCTGCCCATATGAAACCTTTTCTTAAGGAGCCTCTCCTTAGATGTGATCAATCCCAGTCAGATTTTCTCAGACCAGAGGAGCCTACATCTTAGGAGGAGAGAGATGCCAATATCAAGTTTCCCTTGATACTGGTGATAGTTAGCAGGTTGTCAGAATTTCCTATGAAGTCGATAGACTCTGTGCTTTTTCTATCCTGGCCAGCATGTGGCACTTGTCTGTCCATAGTTTCCCACTAGCACAAAGTGATGTAGTGTCTTTAATTTCAGTACTGTCTCCTTTCCAGTGGTGTGATTGTGACAGAGGCTGAGGTAGTAGGCATGTTTAGGTTGCTTTTGTTTTTCAGCCCCTGGGGGCTGGATTTCCTAAAGGAGAACCACCATTTGAGCTGAGCCTTATGCCACTTTTCTTTGGATAAATACACACTTTAAACTAACCTCGTTCACTTGACTAGTTACTTTGTCTCTCAGAATTGCCTTAATTCCTCCTTTGCTTGGGGTAGTGCTGGAACCTGAGAGTGCTTGAAGTTCTACCTAATGAGCTCTTAGGAAGTTAAAAATAAGTCTTTTTCAAGCCAGACCCCTGCTCCCCAGGTTTGCCAATGAAGAGCTGAAGTTGGAATGTGGCTGTATGTGTCCCCAGGCTCTATGTGCCTACTTTTCTTGGGGCCCAACTCTTTTCCAGTATTTTTTGGTATCCAACTCAAAAAGCCTGTTCTTTTTTTTTTTTTTATCAGCCCCACCTTTCTCTGCTGGGGTGAAAACTTCTGTTTTCTTTATTGTTTACTCCAGGTTTATCTGTGCTTGAGGTCTGTTTTCAATAGTCAGGATTTGTTAATTAATTTGTTAATTAATTTATCCTTGCTACTAGTATGGACTGTTTCCTTTCTTCTTGGGGAACCAGCCTGCCATGACTGTGGGGGCAGGGCAATAACCTCTTTGACTTTGGAGACTTACAGTTCCATGTGGGATCTCAGCCATTCCACACATTACAATGTGCACCTGGTCACTGATGTCCTGCCAAAAAGTTGTTTCATACAGTTCCTGGCTATTCACTAGCTGCTCTGGAGGATATACTAAATTCCACACCTCCCTATGCCACCATCTTACCCTGCCTCTACTACCCACTGAAAGATTAATCTAATAAATGATAAAGCATTTATACAAATTAGTTGTTAAAAAAGTTAAAAACAACATATATAAAGAGTAGATTCTAATAGAAAATGAAGAAAAATTGTAGGCTTATTTACACAAATGATGTAATTTTGTTCTTCAAACACTGAAAATTAGAAGGCAATGGATACTAACTGCCAAAAACATGATGGGAAATCACTTTCAGCATTTTTTGTTTGTTTGTTTTGTATGCTGCATGGTGGAGGTCACATTTCATTCTTTTTCCATGTGAGTATCCTGTTATTGCAGAGCATTTGCTGAATTTTTGCTTGCTTTTTCTTTTTTGTTGCTGTTGTTTGCTTATTTGTTTGTTTGGGGAAGTGCATTGACCAGGAATTGAACCTGGGTCTCCCATATGGCAGGCAAGCTTTCTACCACTGAACCACCCATTCACCCCTCTAGCCCTTTTAAAAATGAGATTGTAATCAAAGCTAAAATAGAATAAAGATCTCTTTGATGAAAAAAGAAGCTCCACATTGATTATACCCCAAGTATGGACTTTATGTGTGTGAAGATGTGTCAATAAAAATATTTTTTAAAGGCTCCAAAATCTTTTAAACTTCATACTGTTTCTCAGGAAAGTGCGCATGTCTGCAAAATCTAAGGAGTATGTAAGTGATGATACATTATAGGGTATTGTGCTGGCTTGAAATTATGTATGTACCCTAGAAAAGCCATGTTTTAATCCTAATCCCATTTTGTAAAGGCAGTCATTTCTTCTAATCCCTATTCAGTATTATATGTTTGAAACTGTAATCAGATCATCTCCATGGAGATGTGATTTAAACAAGAGTGGTTGTTAGCTGGATTAGGTGGAAGTGTATCTCCACCCATTTGGGTGAGTCTTGATTAGTTTACTGGAATCCTATAAAAGAGGAAACAGGGCCATGGTGGCTCAGCAGGCAGAATTCTCACCTGCCATGCTGCAGGCCCAGGTTCAAGTCCTAGTGCCTCCCCTTGCAAAAAAAAAAAAAAAAAAAATAGAAAAGAAAAACAAATGCTTAAAAGAAGAAACATTTTGGAGAAAGCTGAAGATTTCTGAGAGAGCAGAGAATGACATAGCCATGAGAAGCAGAGAGGCTACCAGCCAGTGGCCTTTGGAGATTAAGAAGAAAAATGCTGCCTGGGGCGCTTCATGAAATAGGAAGCCAGGAGAGAAAGTTAGCAGATGATGCCATGCTCACTACATACTTTTACAGATGAATGAGAAACCATGACTGTGTTCTCCATGTGCCTTCTCACTTGAAAGAGAAACCCTGAGCTTCATCAGTCTTCTTGACCCAAGGTATATTTCCCTGTATGCCTTAGATTGGACATTTCTATAGACTTGTTTTAACTGGGACATTTTCTCGGCTTTAGAACTGTAAACTAGCAATTTATTAAGCTCCCCTTTTTCAAAGCCATTCTGTTTCTGGTATATTGCATTCCAGCAGCTAGCAAATTAGAACAGATTTTGGTACCAAGAGTATGGTGCTGCTGTGGCTTGCAAATACCAAATGTGTTGGAACAGCTTCTTAAATGGATAAGGGGAAGAATCTGGAGGAGTGAGAGAAGCTTGATAGATAAGTCCTGGAATGCTTTGAAGAGACTGTTGGTAGGAACGTGGATTCTAAAGACACTTCTGATAATTCCTTAGGCAGAAATGAGGCATGTGTTATTATAGACTGGAAGGAAGATGAGCCTTGTTTTAAAATGGCAGACATCTGGCAAAATTGATGAAGGCTGATTTTAAAATCCATGAATTTAGATATTTAGCAGAACTTTCCAAATTATATGTGGAAAGTGTAGCCTGGTTTCTCCTCCCAGTTTACAGTGAAATGCAACAGGAAGGAGAGAAACTGAGAACTGAAGTCTTGGTCATAAAGAAGCCAGAAATTGATGTTGTGGAAAACTCTGGGCTTCCAGAAAGGGAGACCCCAGAGAATAGTGCCCCACATGAAGATTTAATCAAATGTGGAACCATTCACTCACTTCAGAGAAAGCCAAGATTGGACCTGGAGTTATCCAGGAAGGATTTATTAAAATTCCTTAGGTCTTATGGGCATGATCCTAGGCTACAGCATAGAAAGCCAGTGAGATTATTGTGGGCTCTGTATAAGGAGAACCACTGTCTGTCAGGACTGAGAGGGATAGAGAAGGGACACATTGGAGGGAAAATAACTTCAGAGGCTAAACCATAGAGGCTGGGGTCTGAGGTCAAGAAGTCTTGGTCCAGGAGAGCAGACCCACCCAAGTATGTGGAGAGGGTGAGTTTGCCCCAAAGAGAGAAGATATACCTTCCACCATGTTGCAGTGAAAGAACCACTCTGCCTCAGGCCTTGGAGAGGGTAAAGCATATTCCTTGGGGTTTGGGGAGAACCTGGCTGCTCCTCCACATGGAGGGGTTGAGCATGTGTCCTGGAGATGGCCAAGAGCCTGGGTGCAGCCCTGATGCTTGGAAAGGGTGGAGCTGAGAAAAAGGTGGTCTTCCCAATGTCCATCAAGTTTGCATTCAGAAAGAGGTGGGCCCTTGAAAATGGTGGGACTGTCACCTTCAGAAGCCCTGAAGATAAATGACTCTCAGACTTTGAAATCTAATGGATTTTGCCCTATGGTTTCTGAAACTGTATGGGTCTGGTGACCTTTATGTTCCTTCTTCCCTGCGGAAATGCGTATATGTATCCTATGACTGTTCCTCCATGTATATTGGCAGCAAATAACTTATTATGAATTTTCAAAGATCCAGTGACAAAGGAGAATTTGCCTGAGCACAAAACATGCTTGTAACTAACTTTAATGAGACTTTGTACATGTTTTAACCCTGTATTGCATTTGATTATTACTGAAATGCTTTAAAGTTTTCTGATATTGTGATGTAATTAATGTACTCTGTATATGGGAAAAACATGTCATTTTTAGGGTTCAGAGGATGGAATGTGCTGGTTTGAAAGGATGTATGTACCCTAGAAAAGCCATGTTTTAATCCTAATCCCATTTTGTAAAAGCAGCCATTTCTTCTAATCCCTATTTATCATTGTATGTTTGAAACTGTAATTAGATCATCTCCCTGGAGATGTGATTTAATCAAGAGTGGTTGTTAAACTGGATTAGGTGGAGACATGTCTCGACCCATTTGGATGGGCCTTGGTTAGTTTACTGGAATCTTACAAAAGAGGAAACATGTTCACCACATGCCTTTCCAGATGAACAAGAAACCCTGACCATGTTCTCCATGTGCCTTCTCACTTGAGAGAGAAACCCTGAACTCCATCAGAATTCTTGAACCAAGATATCTTTCCCTGGATGCCTTAGATTGGACATTTCTATAGACTTGTTTTAATTGGGACATTTTTTCAAAGGACTGTAAACTAGCAACTTATTAAACTCTTCTTTTTAAAAAGCATTCTGTTTCCAGTATATTGCATTCCAGCAGCTAGCAAACTAGATCAGGTATAGAGGACCAAACCTGAAATTAGAAGAACATTGTTAATTTAATCATGAAGGAAATTCACTATATGGCAGATATGCAGATCTTGAGAGCAACAGTAGATTTGACACAAAGACAGTAAAATGAGGGAAGAGGGTGGAAGCTTGGTGGAGAAGGAGGGACATACTCTTACAGAGCTTTTATGTGTTCTCTTTTATTCATTTGTTTGTTGCCTTTGCATTTTAGTTTAGGTGGTTTCTGTAAATCTATATTCAAGCTTACTGATTTTTTCTTAACCATGTTTAGTCTACTGTCGGGTTCAGCAAAGGGATTCTTCATTTCTTATATAGTGTTTTTGATTTCTAAGAACTACTTTCCATTCTTTCTTGGAGTTTCTTTGTCTCTGCTTAAATTACTCATCTATGCTTGTCAGTTATCTATTGTTATGCCCTTCAGCACCTTTAGTTATGGTTATTTTAAATATCCCAACATTCCAACATGTATGTGTTATATGATTCTGTATTCTGATGCTTGCCACAAATATACTTGCTGACCACAAGTATATTTCACAAGGCTTACTTTTCCTTTCCTCTTCCAGATGCACTAGAGAATTATGGTAGATTGAAATATGTAACCCCACAGAATACATGTTCTTAATCTTAATATATTTTCCTGTGGGTATGAACTTAGTTATGAAGAGGACATTTTGAAAATATTACTATTAATTAAGGTGGGGTCACACTGAATCAAGGTAGGCTTTAAGCTCTATTATGGAAACCTATTAATAGTGTTGTATTTGTCACAGAAGCCCTGGAAAATTAAGATGGGAATCTTTCTCAGATATGTATTCAGTAACTGAGTTTTCTGGAAGTAAAGCCTATGATAGTTTTGAGGACTCCTTAAACTTTTACCCTCAGGAATTTATCATTCTCACATGAATCCACATAAGCCTCCATAATTCATCAATAGTGCCACTTAATTATTCCTTTTAATTTATAGTTTCAGCAGGCTTTTCTCTTGGTAAGCATATCTCAGCAATGTCTCTCTGAATGTGATTGTCTCTTCAGATTTCAAGGTAGTGGATTACCTGTTGTATGGGTCCAAGAAACATAGTTAAATCTTAGCTTGTCCAGTACTTTTGTTTGTTGTAAAAAAAGGGGGGGGGGAGTTTCAATTTCAAGCCTCTTTAACTGTCTGAGCTGAAAGCAGAAGCATTCTAACACATTCTTAAAATTTTAAATGAGCTTTATTAATTAATCTTTACAATTTTTCTTAGTAAAATTATACCATGGATTCAGTAGACATTTTTTCAAAGGACTGTAAACTAGCAACTTATTAAACTCTTCTTTTTAAAAAGCATTCTGTTTCCAGTATATTGCATTCCAGCAGCTAGCAAACTAGATCAGGTATAGAGGACCAAACCTGAAATTAGAAGAACAAGAAGTAAAATGAACAAGTACATTTTATTCTCTTGAAATAATATAACTAGAATATAGTTATCAATTAATTAAAAAGTGGTGTTACAAAGCAAATGTAAATGTTTCTATTATTTTATTATCATTGCTTCCTTGCAAAGATTGATTGCTGATTGCCATACAAATCTAAAGTGGAAATAAAAGAAAAGATTATCTGGATCTTACAGGACACCTAAATGAGTGGAAAATATGATAATAGTACATTTTTTGTAATAAAAATGATAGAATGAACATTAAATGCCCACAATAAATATGACCACATATAAATCAGCAAAGAAATAATAATGATATTTAAAATGGCTCAATTTAACTTCATAAAATGTGAAGGCAGTCTAAAGAGCTGGTTAATAAAGTAAATCTAAATAATTGAACAGCACTTACTTCCTAAACACTAAACTATGTTGCAGTGAGAAATCCAGAATTAATCTCTGTTACTAAATAACCAGTGATACCATCTGAAATATTAAATTGCCAAGAAAACTCATCTTCCCTTTTTCAAATTAACATGAAGGGAAAAGTATTAAATCAAAGTATTTATTTAAACATTCATAATAGGCCACAGATGGTTGTAAAAAATTATGATTTTGCCCTTTAGGTCATTTAATGTGTTCTATGTAAATGGAAAACAAAAATTCTTCATGTTGTGTTTATTTAGCGATAGATTTAATTAGATGGAAACATTTTCTGGAACTCAGTTTGTTAACCCTTTTGAAGATTGCCCCAAGTATGTACTGTTTCTTCAATGTCTTTATTACTGATAAATGTGTTTCAAATCATGAGCTTATGTTGCAGATCATATCATGTCCCCCATTCTATGTTGTAACTGGAGTTTTGCTGACACTGGAGCTGAGCTCCAGTTCAGGTTTGGAGTCTTGCCACGAAAAAGAATTCAAGGACAAGAGAAAATGATGGCAAACAGCAAGGTTTATTGAAGAGAGAGTATACACTAAAGGAATTAGTTTGTGTGAGCTCAAAAGAGAGTCACACACTGTGGTTAGTAGAGTCAGTTGGTTTTACAGGGGCTTTAAACAACAGAAATTTAAAAAAAATTGTCAAATATTTATGTTTCAAAATAATTGATTACCATCTGAACTCGTGGCTTTTTGTTAGGTGTTTATCATATTGTTTCAGATAATTCTTTCTTTTGGCCTGATAGGTAATTAGTTTGCAACCTTCCCAGCAGAGCTAGTGATGAGGTCATGTCTCAGTTCATCCTGGGATGCTGGCAATGAAACCTTTAACCCTTACATGACAAGATAAATGACTAATGACCATAGGCCAGATGCTTTTTTCTAACTGTCTCAGTTCCCCCTGAAAGAGTTGTATACTCTTAATCTTAAGAAGATATTGAGAGAGGAAGGTAAGACTTCTGGAATTTCTTCCTGCTGTCTAGGGGCAGTAGTCCTTGCTTTCCAGGGTGTAGAACACTTTTTCTCTTCTTGTGGAAGTTGATATGGGCTATTCATGATCAAGGAGGGTTTGATACTAATAGGTGAACATCAGTTTGATATGGAATCCTTGTAGTCAGTTGGAAACAAATTTCACAAGGAGATTAAAAATGCATGGCCAAATAGGAGGAGGGATACAATAGCAATAAGAGGGCTCAGGAAGGAGAGGATACATGGCAGCAGGTTGGGGAAACTTGGGAAAGTCCAGGCTCTATTGGCATTTCTTTTTTTTTTTTACATTTCTGATTGATTTTGTAGGTTCCTAATAGTTTCAATTACTTCCTGGGATTTGTTTACATAAAATCAACATTCCTCACTTAGTGTTTGGCAATTCTACAATACTATTGCAACCAGGTAATATATCTGGGTTGCAGCAGTTGGAGGGAGTGATTGGTTGAGGTGAGCTTCCTGACCGTTCTAAGGATAAGTTAGCATGTGCTTGCTGGGCTCAAACAATGCCTCTGGCAGTGACTATTCCTAAATTTGTGAGGAGAGAAATTAACAATGGGATGGTTCTTTTATTGGGCTTGTGAGATTCAATAATGGACAGGGGCATTTTTTGCTGTTCATTGGCTACTGAGATATGAGGGATAAATTAAATGAGAGTGCAGAGCCTTGTCCACAGATGGGGAAGTATTAGGTGTACATTTGATCCACACGATAAGAAGACTCTATAGTCTGGGTTAAGAGCTAATGAAAAGTCCACAGTGAGGACTGGATTGCTGGTTCAAAGGCCAGTTCCTCCTCAGGTCCCAGTTTGCTGTGATTTTTAGGAAGGAAGAGAACAGTTTAACCCCAATATGGGAAAAAGGTAGGGGTTATTGATATGTTCTATAGAGTTCTTTTTTTAAGGGAAATAATATCATTGTTTTGATCTTAGTGAAATTTTCCTCAAGTTAGAGAGAGCACAACACTTTCCTAAATAGGTGGTGTTAAGCCCTATGGAGTCATGAGTTGAATTGGGACTGCAGTGACAATACTGAAAAGAGTTTGTTGGTTTCCTGCACATTTTTGTTTAGCATAATGACTATAGCAGGGGCAAGCAAAAGGCTGATTGCTGAGATGATGCCTACCAAGAATGGAGTGAGATTTAGCTCATTTCCTTTCCTGGTTAAAGTGTTTGCCTGCCTTCTCCAGGAGAGACCCAGAAGATGAAGTTCATGCTTTTGCATCTAGAGATTCCAACAGTGAAGCATGAGGTGAAGAGTGATTAGAAAGTACACACATGGGATAGGTTACATTCCAGTATAGAGCTCCCTGGATGATTCAGTAAGTAGGGTGTTTGGTGCCATTGTGAGTTAAGTTGCTTGATATTGCATTGAAGAAGTCATAGTATAGTTATTCATCTTTGGAAAGAAATCATAGTGTGGGAACATGTTAATGACAGAGTTGCCCACATTTGGGCTGGAATGGGGTATGCTGACATGTTCACCTCTTGATCTACACATATCTGGCAATTTGTTTTTTTTGTGAATTTTGCTGCTTGTCTTGCTAAAGTAGAAGGTGGCTTATGGTCTTAACTAGTGTGTTCTGGCTTGAGATGAGAAAAAGGATTACTGTGATGGCTGTACAAAGCATACTTAGCTTTATTTTCTAAATAGGAGTTTTAATCTTCACAGTGGCTTGCAGCTGTAGGATTTTCCCTAGTTAGGATGGTCTGTGGGATTCTGACATGTTGACCAGGGACAGGTGAATCTAGCTGGAGAGTCTACCAAGTTTGACTGCTATAAGAATGACAAGAATTACTGAGTAATATATTTTCCATTAGGTCACAGCTAGGAGTTCAGCCTGCTTTCCTGACAGGTCTTGATTAAGACAGAGTCCCCAGGTTTTACTTTAAGGGAGGGTAAATACGACACTTAGACAGGAAGAAATTGGGCCCCTAGGTCCTATAAAAAATTTTGTGTGATTCCTTAGGCAGTGAAGTACTGAGATTGTGGATTTCTGGATCCAACAATAAATTGTGGGTTAAAAATGGTCTCCCATACATTATTACAAAGGGGCTTAGCTAGAGAAGCTCCTTTGGTGCTAAGTGCATTCTGAGGAGTGATAAGGGAAGATATGGTACACATCATGTATGAGTCTCTTGATAAAACTTTACTGTTTGTTTTAATGTTGTTTTTTCTGCCTTCACAGGGGCTTGCAGTCTCCAGGCACAATGAAGGTGTGGTATTTTATGCCAAAAGCCATTGCTACCCCTTGAGTTATATGCCTAATGAAGGCCAGCACATTCTCTTTGGGTGGAAAAAGTCAATGCAAATCTAGGGATAATTTATTTAAGGAGCAGCTTACAAACTTCATTAGCTGTTTCTGTTTAAGTAGGAAAGACTTCTATGCCCCTGTAAAGGTATCTATGAAGATTAGTTGGTATTTGAATCCTTGGAAGGGTGACATATGGGTGAAGTTGACCTGCCAGTCTTCTTCTGGCTATGTTCCTTGCCACTGACCTGGGGGAGATATGGTCAATGGCTGGGCAAGGTTGTTAGAAATAGGGTTATTAATGGTGCACAAGGCAGAGCTCCAAGTGGCATTCTTAATGGTTTGGACAAATATTTTCATTCAAAAATTTCTTGTGCTAAAGTGATCAGAGCATCTCTGCCTAGATGGATTGCTTGGGGAGGCCTTAGAGAACATTCCACTGGATTTCACTAGACAGGAAAAATTTCCTTTCTTTAGTAAGCCACTCACCTATCTTGCACACATATCCAATGCTCTTGCTAATTTTTCTTCCACTTGGGTGTAACTAGGAGTAGTAAGTGGGAGAGAGAGGTTAAAGACTAACACTAGCACACAGATTGGATCTGGGTAGATGCCTTAGTGGCTGTCTGCTCTGTCACTTATTTTGGCCACCAGAGAGTTGAACTTTTGATGTCCTTGACAGTGAATTACTGCAAACTTCTCAGAGAGCAATACAGCTTCCAACAGGTCAAGAATTTTCTGTTTGTGTTTGACAGGGAATCTTTCATTAGTGAGCAGACCTCCTTCCCTCCAGATACCTGAGTAAGTGTACAGCACAAGAAAGGCATATTTAGAATCAGTATAGAGATTAACTTTCTTTCCAGCTGCTAATGTCAAGCTCCTAGTAGGGCTATGAGTCCATCTACCAGGGAGGAGGGGCTTTACTTCCATAACTTCCTGCAGGGAAACAATGGCATATCCTCCTGCCTTTCTAACCCCTTCTTTCACGAAACTGCTTCCATCCATAAACTATTCTAACTGTTGATTATTGAAGGGCCAGTCTTTTAAGTGTGGCCTGCTAGAATAATTCTGAGCCAGTATTTCCAAGTATGAGTGCCTTAGGCATGCCCTCTCCTAATATGGGCTTATAGGCAACAGGGTAGCAGGGTTTAAGGTAATATAGCCTTGGATTTAAACCTCTGGTTTATCTAAGAGCTGGATCTATTGTTAGAAACTCACTGATGTCTTCTTACCTCCAGACTGTCTATGACTTTGTGGGGATCATACACTATTGGGGTTTTTCCCCATGTCAGCTTGGTGGCTAATTCTATAAGTAAGGCTGTGGCCCTTACTGCCCTGAGGCTGGGCAACCAGTCTTTGGCTGTGACATCCAATGACTTTGAAAAGGGCAACACAGTTAAGGGAATGTTTCCAAGATTTTGTATTAAGATTCTGAATGTTATTCCTTTCTTTTCAGTTACATATAGATAAAAGTGCTTATGTAAGTTTGGTGAGCCCAGGGCAGTAGGCTGGTAAGAGCACCCTTGTGAGCAGTGAATGCAGTACCCTGTTTTGTACCCCATTCCAAGAGGGCACTATCTAGTCTTCCAACTGCTTCACACAGAGGCTGTGCAATTTCTCCAAATTGAGGTATCCAGATTCTGCTATATCCTGCCATCCCTAGGAAGCCTCATTATATGCTACTTGGTCTTAGGATGTGACATTGAAAGTATACCCTGGACTCTTTTGGGTGACAAAGGGTGCTCCCCTAGAGTAAGGATAAACCCAAGGTGAAGAACTCTTTGTAGCGCAATTTGAGCCTTAGGCACTGATTCTTGATATCCTTGTTAGGCCAAGAAATTAAGGGTGGCAATGGTGTTTATGAGGGAGGCTTCCCTCATAGGACTGCATGTTAATAAATCATCCACATACCAAAGATGAGAACTAGATTTTAAATGCAGGAGGGCTAGGTTCTGTACTAGTGCATTTCCAAGGAAATGAGGGCATTCCCTAAACCCTTAAGGTAGTACTGTCCAGGTGAGTTGGGTAAGGATAGTGTCCCCCAGCCCCTGCCACTCAAAGGCAAGTAGAAACTGAGACACTAGGTGTAAAGGTATGCAGAAGGAAGCACCTTTAAAATCAAGATATGAATACCACATGGTGGAATTCAGGACTTATTTAGGTGGGTGTAGGTGTTAGGCACTATAAGGTGATGGGGAATGACAAGTTGGTTTCTGGCCCTAACATCTTGCACTAACTGGCAGGCTCTGTTTGGCTTTCTAATGTTCAGGATGGAGGTATTATAAGAGAAACCCAGTTTTTAAGAACTTCAGGATGAGAGATTGGATACCTTTAATATCCTCTGGCTTGAGGGGTTACTGTAAGTCCCTTCTGAAGTGGATTACAACAAGAGGGACATCGATTGTTTTCCAAGGCAGTTCTGTTTCCCAGACTTTGGGGTCCACTTGATACTTTAACTCTGCAGGGAATGATTCTACAATACTTTAAGTTCCTGTTAACACCAGACTTAATGGTACAATATTTTAAATGGGACTTTCAAGTTCTTGTTTTGGCAGGCAGCCTGCTATTTGGATTTGGGCATCTAATGCCTTTAGTAAGACTCTCCTTTCTGGGGGATGGGACACTCTGCTATGACTATAAATTGATAACTAATAAGAATACTTCCAATTCAGCAAAGGAGAGGTGTGGTAAGAAGCCCCTAGGCCTGAGGTTTCCCATCTACCTCTACTATGGGATGGTTCTTTAGAGAAAGAGGGCTGGAATGAGGAATTAAGTCTGAACATGCAGCTCTGCATCAATTAAAAAAATAATTGATATTTCCCATCACATCAAGAGTCACCTGGAGTTTGTTGAAATTGAAGTTTTTCAGTAAAGTCCAGGAAGCCATCAGCCCCAGTCCCCTACACTCCTAATTGGAGGTGTCCACTAGGGCTCATGGAGAGGACTCACTTCCCCTTTGGGCCTCAGTGCACTCCCATGTTCAGTGCCCAGTGTTCCTGCAGCTTACACAAAACCATGGGGGTTCTTCCCATTCTTGGGGTTCCCTCCATCCTTAGGGCTTCCTTCTCAGAGAAAAAGAAAAAAGTGTCCCCATTAGCCACTTCTCAGAGAGCATACATTCTGATTTCCCTCAAAATTTTTTTTCTACTCTGGAGGGTGTTAGGGAGCTTCACTGTGAGTATGCCCTGCTGGGCTTGAATAGGGGAGTGGGGCAGTGGGCATAGGGAGTACCCTGCCTTTTCTTAAGGTGGAGTACCCAAAACGTCCTTTGACCCTGAGTGTTCATGGTCTAGGTCTAGTAATGGATTCTTCCTTGGAGGATTTGAAAGCAACAGGTCACCCAGTATATCTGCTTTTTATCCTCACTGCTTTCAGAATGATTCATCCTTCAAGTTCCCTTTTAAACAAAAGACTTTACACATTCCCTTTATGACTTTGTCTTGTTATAGGGCAGTGAAGAGCTGGACATATAGTATTTCAGACCACTCTCCTTTCCTCTTACAGGAAGATCTAACTGGGAATGGCGCTAAGGCTAAGAGTGCCATTTTGAGGCCATTGATCTCTGCATTCTAACCTACATTGAGATCAAGCAGCATTACAATAAAAATTTTGCTTTTTCCTTTTTAATTCATTTATTGAAAGATCCTTCCATTCTTCAAGAATCATTCTTCAGAAGCATCCTACTGGGCTGTCAATTGGAATGCTAGATACACTGCCTATACTTCTGAAAGGAGACAGTGAATAAGATAATCACTCTCTGAGGAATGGCATCCTGTAGCCTTCATCTGAGGAAATCTCCTGTAAAATCTTCTTGTCCCCAGGTGTTTTCCATGGAGACAGCTTGAGACTTTGGAAATTGGCTGGTTTGGTGCACCCCTTGGCTCCCAAGCCAGACTCAGAGGGCTGGTAAGCCAAACTTTTCACCCTCGCAGTTCTAAGCCAAATGTCTGTTCTTTTCCCAACCTTTTGTAAAGAGTGTTTTCTGGAAAGCTATGCTCATGACTCTATCCAGGAACCATCATGGCAGAGAGCTTGGAGAAAAGGAATTCCTGCTCTCCCAATTCTTAACCCCAAATCCCTCCTGGGTAGGAGAGTTCTTAACATGGGGAGAATGAGAATGGGTTGTCTCTGAGAGTAGCCTCTAGGCCATTTACAGAGAAGGAGATAGGAAAGTTTATCTTTTAAAACTGGGTATTTGAGAGAAAAAAAGAAGGAAGAGCCAAGTATAAATATCTTCAGCCATTTACAGAGAAGGAGATGGGAAAGTTTATCTTTTAAAAGTGGGTATTTGAGAGAAAAAAAGAAGGAAGAGCCAAGTATAAATATCTTCAGAGGGGATATAAGGGTCAATAATAAGACTAATGAGTATGGGTCCATAAGAAGTCTTGACCTTGGCTACACTGTGGCAGACCCAACACTCTAGAGAGGAAGAAATTGGTGCAGTTGGAGCAAGATGAGAAGGAAATACCAGGAAGAAGTGCTTCCCCAAATCGGGAGGATGAAAGGACAGAAGACACTGAAAATCCTTACTAATTCGGTTGGTCCTGACTTTAAGAGAGTAAGACTTAGAGGTGACAGGCCTCTTTGAGAGAGAGAACCAATGGGTTTAGCCATAGTAAGGGTCTTAAAAAAATTCACAGCAGAGTAAGGGAAGAGAAGAAAATGAGTACCCTAGAAAGAGACAATGAGAACTGCCTGTGGTAAGGACTAGAATGAGGAAATGACAGTGTGCCCATTTGAAACTATTGTGTTCCCAAGAAAAGTCATGTTATTTTCTCCTCATTCAATATTTCTTTGTGGTATATTTTTATTGTTCCCATGGGAATATGACTCACCCAATTGCAGGTGTTAACTTTAGATTAAATGTCTTCTATGGATATGTATTGTCACCCATTCAAGGTGAAGTTGCTGACTGGAGCCCTTAGAGACAATCATTTTGTAAAACACTGGAGTGCTAACACAGCCCACACAAAAACAAACATTTGAAGATGCAGAAAGTAAATGCCCCCAGGGAAGCCATTTAAAGAAGCTGGTGGAGATAGCTAACAGACATCTCCATGTGCCTTCCCATCGGAGAGAGAAATCCTGAATGTCATCAGAACTTTCTTTGGAGTTAAGGTATTTTTCCCTGATGCCCTAATTTGGACATTTTCATGGTCTTAGCACTGTAAATTTGCAACATAATAAATTCCCTTTTTAAGTCATTCTATTTCTGATATATAGCATTCAAGTGGCTTTAACATACTAAAACAGATTTTGATACCAGAAAAGTGGGGTGCTGCAGTTTGCAAGTATCAAACATGTTCAAATGACTTTTTAAATGGATAAGGGAGGATTCTGTAAGAGTTTTAGGGTACTTCATAGAGAAGGCCTAGCATGCTTTGAAGAGGCTGTTGGTAGAAATGTGAACTCTAAAGATACTTTTGATAGGGCAGAAATCATGCATCCTTTATTGCAAACTGGAAGGAAGGTCATCCTTGTTTTTAAGTGGTAAAAGAAACTCACAAAACTGACTACTTGTTTTGACTGGAAGACAGATTTTAAAAGCCATGAACTTCAATAGTTAGTAGAAGAGATTTCCAAATTAAATGTGGAAAGTGCAGGCTGGCTTCGTATGAAAAGACAGAGATAAGATGAGAACTGAACTCTTGGGTACAAAAAAGCCAGATATTGATGGTCTGGAAAATTTTGGGCTTCCAGAAAGGGAGACCCAAGGGAATAATGCCCAATGTGAGAATATAACCAAACATGGAACTAGACAGTCATTTTAGAAAAAGCCAGGATTGGAGATGGAGTTATCCAGGAAGGATTTGTGGAAAGTCCTATTGTCTGGTGGTTATGTTCCCTGCATACTATATAGAAAACCAACAAGAGTATTATTAGGATCTGTAAAAAATAGATCTGGACTAAAAGTGGCAGAAAAGGGACACATTGAAGGAAAAATAACTTCAGAGGCAGAACCTTGGAAACTAAGGTCTGAAGCTGAGAAACAGGCCAGGAGAAGGAACCTACCCAAGCACTTGGAGAGGGTGAATTTTTCCAAAGCAGAGGACAGTAGTTTCAGGTCCCAAGCCTTCAAGAGGGTGGAGCACATTCATTGTGTGGATTGGGGACAGCATTGGTGCCACCACATTGTTCTGCAGGGGTTGTGCAAATGCCCTGGAGATGACAGAGATCTGGGCTGATGTGCCAGTATTAGGAGAAGGTTGAGCCAAGAGAAAAGTGATCTTTCCAATGTCCTTCTAGTTGCACTGGGAGAAAACAGGGCTGCTGCATAGGTTTTTGGAAAGGTGGGGCTGCCACTTTCTAAACCCCCAAGGATAAATGGCTCTCAGACTTTGAAATCTAATGGAGTTTGCCCTACTAGTTTTAGGAACTGTTTGGGATGTTAGACTCCTGTGTTCCTTCCATTTCCTCCCTATGAAAATAGAAACATGTATTCTGTGACTATTCTTCCTTTGTATATTGGTAGTAGGTAACCCATGCCAAGTTTTACAGGGCCAAAGCCAGAGAATTTTTCCTTAAGACAGACCATTTCTGTAGCTGACTTCTTTGAGATTTTGTCTTGTTTCTGACTTTGTATTGCATTTGAATTTTTGCGGAAATTGTTTAAAGATTTGTGATATTGTGATGGAATCAATGTAAGTTTCATTTGGAAAGAACGTGGTTTTTTTTGGTGTCCAAACAGTGGAATGTGCTGTTTGAAACTGTTGTGATCCCCAGAAAAGCCATGTTATTTAATTCTCATTGAATATTGCTGGGTGGAATCATTTTAATTGTTTCCATGGAGGTGTGACCCACCCAATTGTGAGTGGTAATTTTTGATTGAATGGTCCATGGAAATGTGTCTCCACCCATTCAGGGTGGAATTTCTCAGTGGAGCCCTTTAAGAGGGAACCATTTTGGAAAAAAACCTTAGTGCTAACACAGCCCACACAGTCAGAAACCTTTGGAGATGCAGAAAGAAAATGCCCCCAGGGAAATAATTTTAAAAAACCAGTGGAGAAAACTAGCAGACATCACCATGTATCTTCCCAGCTGAGAGAGAAACCTCAAACATCTTTGGCCATTTCTTTTGGATTAAGGTATCTTTCTCTGGATGCCTTATTTGGACATTTCTATGACCTTAGAATTGCAAACTTGCAACTTAATAAATTACCTTTTTAAAAGCTGTTCCATTTAAGGTATATTTCATTCCAGCAGCTTTAAAAAAGTAAAACAGACAGGTAATGGAAATATGAATTGATAATGTTTCTGAGGGGAAGACATGCGACCCAGACCCCTAGGGGAAAATAGAAAGCTATGAAGAATACAAGAACAAAGAGAACAGAGGTCATGTCAAGAAAGGTAAGGAGAAAGGGCCAAGCAGGGTGGCAGGAAAAAATGTTGAGGAGAATGATTTAGGAAGCACAGTTTCTGTGGACAGGTGCCTTATATGGAAAATGATTGCTCCTGGCTGGCTTTCCAGCAGATGTAGCTTGAGTGCTACTGACACTGGAGGTAAGCTCTGCTCCAGGTTTAGAGTTGCACTGTGAGAAAGAATATAAGGACAAGAGAAAGTGAAAGCAAATAGCAAGGTTTATTAAAGTGAGAGAACATGCTAAAGGAATTAGTTCAGGTGATCTCATGAGAGTCACATATTGGGGTGGGTGGTGTCTGTTGATTTTATAGGGGTTTTAGCTATGGTATATATTTCATTTTTGCCCCATGATTGTAAAGTATTTATATTGTTTCAAAAGAATAGATTACCATCTGCATTTGTGGCTTTCTTGTTATGTACTTATCACAGTGTTTCAATGAGTTCTATCCTGCCTCAATGTGTGTTGACCCATAGTAAGTAGGATCTCAAAGATATTA
Organism: Myrmecophaga tridactyla; assembly: GCA_004026745.1. Taxonomy (NCBI): domain Eukaryota; kingdom Metazoa; phylum Chordata; class Mammalia; order Pilosa; family Myrmecophagidae; genus Myrmecophaga; species Myrmecophaga tridactyla. The sequence goes on along the minus strand of PVIY010003230.1, from coordinate 59,978 downwards.
CTTCAGTTAAGGTGTGGCTTAACTCAACTAGCTTGGGCTTAAGCTATATTACTGTGGTCCTATATAATAAGAATTTAAAAATTAGGCAAAGAAAGTAAGAGGAACGATGGGGAGCAGCAGAAGATGGAAGTCAAGTCTGGAACCTAGAAGAGAAAGGAGAAGACACTATCTCATGAATTGCCATGTGACAGAAAAGCCAAAGACCAAGATTTGCAACCAGCAGCCAGCTCCAGAATGCCACAATCTTCAGGGGGAAAGCATTGCCTTCATGAGATCTCAGCTTTGGATTTCTCTTAGCCTCAAAACTGTGAACTAATAAATTCCCATTGTTTAAGCCAAACTAATGTGTGCATTTTGTTTTAGTCACTGAGAAGCTATAGCACCATGTTAGAACACTCATGACTTTGCTAATTTTAGATGAGAAAAAATAAACAATGCAATTAGTTAAATTGTACATTGTGAACCTTAAAATTGCAACTTCACAAAAGTGACCATCACTTGGAAACTTCTTGGTCCTGTTATAAGGAAAATGTGACTTCTGAATTTTTTTCTATTCCATGCTGAATAGGAATATAAAAAGCATTTAAACTCCAATATATTTTCCTGTTTTTTTAATTGTCTGACAGTTATACAGCAACTTAGTAACCTTCCCACTTTTAAATTTATTAGAAGTTTATTTTGAAGTTAATATTCAATTTTTTTGTTTCAGAAACAATTTTTTGATACTATCTAATCATTTAAGATAATTATTCCCTCAGTTTAGTTTACAGAGTCTACCATGTTTTTCGACTTTATCAAAGTCAATTGTGAGCTCTTTAATGTATTCTTACAGTTTCTAACATGTGTCGTATTCCACAATGTTTGTTAAATGTATGGATGATGAGAATAGAATTTAAAAATTGCATTTCCAACATCATCTAAAAATACTGTGCTTTTATTTATTTTTTTCATTGTGTGGACTGGTCCATTGACAAAATGGAGTGGAAATCAATTTACTCTCAAAATATAATCTGTGCTTCTAACTCATCTTTAAATAATGCAGTGTTATGTGCCTAAAATTATAGTAGTTTGATGGTGGAAACTAGTGGTAGACAATTTAAATGCATTTCAGTCATTTTAAATGTATTGAAGTGAAAAACAAAAATTGAAAAGGGCAGCTAGGTAATTTCAGGGTATTAATACATGCATTTGTTACAACTTGAAATTAAAAGTACACGATATATATTTTTATCCATATCTATTTTTATATGTATATTAAATGAGCATAAAGAATACAAAGTATTTCCATAATAAGCCCACTCAATATAAATTTGATAATCCTAATTAATATAATTAGATGGATCACCATATAAATTAGTTTTAAGAATTTCAAAAGGCTATAAATACACATGCATACACACACAGAGGACACTGTTTCCCATAGATATATACATTTCATCATAATATACTTAAGTAAATGTAGAATAAATAATGATACTAATCATAATTATTTGTCAACAGTTCTTCTTTACATATTAACTATTATTTTTATAAGAACTAGAGTATAAATTTTTATTAAACTGTTTTCTTTATTTGAAGTATATGATAATATGGGCAGATGTTATGTTCTAGTTTACATTGAAATATTTGAAAATACATTCAAGTGAAATATTAAAAATTTTTATCTGGAAAGTAAATTAAATGCTTTAATATTAAATCTGTTTATGTAAAATGATTAATGAATACAAAGAAATACAGGAAACATATGATTCATTCTTTGCAAAGGAGACAGTACAATTCAAGCTATATAAAACTATATTTATGTTTATTATATTTAAGAATTTTTTTGTGTTTTCTGATAAAATTTTCCTTTTCTTATAAATATCATCATCTAGACATACCTGTACCATGGGCATACAGAGGCTTAATAATAAAAAATAATAACTAGGCCAAAGGGACACTCACAGTTTACTCAAAAAATTTCAGAAATTAGTCCAGTCAAAATAATGTATTACTGTAATTGGTATTTGAAGACTATTTGTTCAACCACAGTAGGCTTGTCAGTGTGCTTATGCCCAGCCATTTCCTTGTAGTTAAGAATTTCATTGAGAAAAGTTTCTAGAATTGCTGTCACAGCACTATCCTCTATAAAGATAATCTATATCCTAAGCATTATACTAATTCATAGATGGATCTGTTTCACTGTGGATGAAATGCCTTGCTATAGCAGTCAAGAATAATGCATGGAACACTTAGTTACTGATTCATATTTTTACTTGCTGATCTAAAGGTCTTTTTGCTCCTTAGAGCATCATTTTGTTGACTTCTGCTTTGGGAGACTCTGAACCCAATGGATCTACCATAACAAGACTGCGTTCATTGGTACTGAAGCCTGAAATGTGTACAAACTTAGAGCTACTTTGAGTTTATTTGATAGCAGAGTGATTTCTGTAAAACTGTTTGTGTATGACTCTCCTTCTTTTGTTTGCAATTTTTTTTGCATATTTATTAAGGGAACTAAATTTTGAGAATGAGAAACTCCAAAATAAAAATTACAGCACTGCAACTTCTTCAGACATTTAATAGGGCATTTCAAATATAACAGCATTTAATAGATTACTTTTTTGATATCTGAGATATGTTAGGCCCAATGAGGGCACTCAGTAAATAATTCACTTTCTATTTTCACATGGCTTTGCATGGTTTAAATATTAACTCAACAATTTACCTTCCAATATTTCTAATGAATTCTTAAAAATATTAGTTAGTGGCATGTATGCAGGTATAACATCTGATTAAATAAGTTCTTCATTTTATAAATTATTTCATAGAAGTGTCAAAAAGGTTAACTCTGGCTCCTGAGACATTCCCGCTGCCTACAGCTTCCTTGATGGTTCAGGGGTAAGATCAAACAAAACTGTTAATAGAATGCTTGAAACCAAGGTATCAGAGGTAGGCTCATTTAAAAGAAGATCATGCCATGATAGCAACTCTAGAAATCTTCCCCTGTGAAATTAACTATTAGGGCAGAATCACATGACATGCCAGCTATGGTTAAATATCATAAGGTTTTAAGTAGCAACTATGAAAATACATTCCCTTGCTTAAACTAATTTTTGACTCTGAGTTTTTGAAACATTATCTAAGTTGCAAAATAGAAAGAATCTAAAACAAATAAATATGTTATTATAAGTAAGAGCTATTTACTTTCATATTGCCAAAATTTCATTTCCTAGAGTTCTGCAGGAATACAAGGTTAATATTTTATATGCAATGTAGGAAGCATAATACTATTAAAACTAAACTGTATGAAGTTTGGTATCAGGCAGACAAGGAATTAAATAACAATTCTGTCAATAACTGCTACTGTTATCATGAGTCAATTTATCTAAACTATATGAGCCTCTCTCTCTCTTCATTGTAAAATTGTGATAATATGAATTCTCTTATAAGAGAGTTTTTGAAAGAATTCTATTGGATCTCATGCAGAAAATTCTAATGTAGTACTTGGTGCAAAGTAATTGTTTTTAAAAGTGGATTTCTATAGTTTAATTCTGATTTGTGAATAAAACAGAAGGTTATAGAAAGGGCTAGACATAGTTCAACAAATTTTCAAAATGAATACCTCTCTTTATTCTGTTTAGAAACTCACAATATGTCCTTTTGTCCTAAAACATGTTGCCTATTCTGTCTGTCCTGCGCTTGTTGTACAACTCAGTCTGAACCATTGTTATCAACTGAAGAACTTTTTTTCACCCATGATTGTACAAAAAAATCACATAAGGCAAGTCAAACTAATTATAAAGCAATAAACTTTCCAAGACTCTTTCAAGTAATTGCCAGAATATGCCCCACTTATTTCCTTTTCATTTTTTTAACTTCTAGGATGTTTATGTGAAATATGGATGGATAAAGAAGGTGAATGCCTCAACCAGAAGTCCAGCAGAAGTGGATGGCACATGAGGGCATGCAGGACCTGAGCAAGCAGCATGCTCCTATGATCCAACCAGCTTCTCAAGTTTGGAGGTCTTGGAAGGTATTAACTTTCAGTACCATGACCACAAGTTCCCTTGGGGAGCCTGAAGAACAGAGGAATTGTTTCCCATATGCACAGTGATTGCTGGGTTGGTGCAGTATGTCTGCTCCCCACACCTGAAGTAGGCAACCATGGGTTCCTGGTTTTGGTAGAGACATGGGGATTCCCCCCATCTGGGGAGGAGAGGGGATGTGGAATGGAGTTGACCTGATAACTGGTTGGTAAGGGAGGCTTGTGAGGAACTAGTCCCTCTCTTCTTTACCCAAAGAATCTCGGAGATCACAGGATTTCATGGATGGAGATGTCATGAACTGTGTTCCTTTTTTTTTTTTTTTTTGGTTCATGGGTCAGGAGTTAAACCCAAGTTTCCCACATGACAGACAATCTTTCTACCACTGAATCACATATGCACACTTTTCTGCCTAGTTTTTAAAAGACCATAAAGTATTTCTTTTTCTTTTTTATTTTTTATTGCATAATCTGGGACTTGAACCCTGATCTCCCATGTGACAAGCAGGCATTCTGTCATTGAGCCACTTGTGTTCCATTATTGCCTAGCTATTAATTGTCCTTCAAGTAGAATTACACCCCTTACATTATGTCTGGGCATGGTTTGATGGGGAATTACTGACAAACCAAGTGCAAAAGGGGACCTTCAATGCAAACCCTAGTAAATGCATGTTAGATGAGTAAAATTTTAGATGTATAAAAGAAACCAACTTCAAAAATAACCTTAAGATAATTAAATGTCCCAGACACAACAGAAAGTCACAAAACACATGAAGGTCCATGCAGAAATGTCCGAGCTAAATGACCAAGTCAAAACACCAGAAGGGATGCAGAATATGAAATGATTACAAAAGGACATTTATAAAGAAAAAAAGGATTTCAAGAGAGCACTAGAAGAGTAATAAGAAGAAATCAAAAGATTAAATAAGAAATAGCAGAGGGTGGCTGCCATGGCTCAGCAGGCAGAGCTCCGACCTGCCATGCTGGAGGTCTGGAGTTCGATCCCTGGTGCCTCCTGCCCATATGCAAATTTAAAAAAAAAAATAAAAAAAGAAATAGCAGATATCACAAAGATGAAACATTCTGTTGATCAAATTAAAAATATACTAGCCAGACAAGAGCAGGTTGAAGAGATGGAACAATGAATGAGTGAAATAGAAGACAGAACAATTGTAAGATGGGAAAAAATAGAATGGGATCTTAGGGAAATGATAGATAACAAAAGGTGCAAAAATTTAAAAACAGTTGGTGTCCCAGAGGGAGATAGAAAGTATAAATGACAGGGGAGGTTAGTGGAAGAGTTTTGCCAATGTTTGTCTCATGTGCTTCAGAGTTCCTTGATTGGGAGCTGTTCCAGTTTGCTAGCTGCCAGAATGCAATATACCAGAAATGGAATGGCCTTTAAAAGGGGAATTTAATAAGTTGCTGGTTTACAGTTCTCAGGCTGAGAAAATTTCCCAATTAAAACAAGTCTATAGAAATGTCCAATCATAGGCATCCAGGGAAAGAAACCTTGGTTCAAGAAGGCTGATGAAGTTCAGGGTTTCTCTCTCATCTGGAAAGGCACATGGCGAGCACAGTCACAGTTTCTCTCAGCTGGAAGGGCACATGGGAAGCAAGGCATCATCTACTACTTTCTCTCCTGGCTTCCTCTTTCATGAAGCTCCCTGGGAGGCATTTTCCTTCTTCATCTCCAAATATCGCTGGCTTGTGGACTCTGCTTCATAGTGCTGCAGCATTCTCTGCTCTCTCTGAATCTCTCATTCTCCAAAATATTTCCTCCTTTATAGGACTCCAATAAACCAATTATGACCCACTCAAATGGGTGGAGACATGTCACCCTCTAATACAGTTTAACAACCATTCTTGACTAAACCACGGAGATGATCTCATTACAGTTTCAAACATACAGTATTGAATAGAGATTATTCTACCTTTATGAAATGGGATTTATATTAAAACATGGCCTTTCTTAGGGGGCATACTTCCTTCAAACTGGCACAAGAGCATATATTTATGATTGTTACTTCTTCTTGGTAACTTGCCCTTTTCATTAATATGTGGTGTCCTTCTTTGTCTCTTATGATGTCTTTACATTTAAAGTCTATTTTATCTGATATTATTATAGCTAATACTGGTATCATTTAATTACAGATTGCATAGAATATCTTTTCCATCCTTTCATTTTCAATCTATTTGTATCCTTGGGTCTAAGATGTGTCTCTTGTAAACAGCATATATATGGACCATATTTTTTAATCTATTCTGCCTGTCTGTATCTTTAAATTGATGAGTCAAGTTCATTAACATTCAAAGTTATTATTGCAAAAGTTGTGGTTGAATCTACCATCTTAGCCTTTAGTTTCTATTTGTCAGATCTATATACTCTTTTCCCTTTCTCTCTTTTTTATCCTTTGAATTACACTTATGGTACTCTTCAATTCTGTGTCCTCCTCCAGACTTCCCTCTTCCATCTTTCTTTTTCAACTGACAAAACTCCCCTTCGTATTTCTTGTAATGCAGGTTTCTTGTTGACTAGTTCTCTCAGTCTTTCTCTGTCTTTGGATATTTTAATCTCTCAAACTTAAAGGACAACTTGTCTGGATAAAGAATTATTGGCTGTAAGCCTTTCTTGTTCAGAATCTTCAATATATCATACCACTGCCTTCTCACCCCCATTGTGCTGTTGAGTAGTCTGAACTCAGTCTTATGTGGTTCCCATTGCATGTAGCATATCACTTTTCTCATGCAGCTTTCAAGACCTCCTGTTTCTCTTCAGTGTTTGACATTCTGATTACTATGTGCTTGGTGTAGGCCTATTTGGATGTGTTCTCTTTGGTGTTTATTGAGCCTCTTTGATGTGTATATTTAAGTCCTTTATAAGGGTTAAAATGAGAATATAGCATATCAGAACATACGAGATGCAGCAAAGGCAGTGCTGAGAGGGAAATTTACTATCCTAAATGTCTATATTAAAATACAAGAATGAGGAGAAAATGAGGATTTAACTGCCCATCTTGGTAACTTAGAGAAAGAACAGCAAACTAACAATAAAGCAAATAAAAGGAGAGAAATAACAAAGATTAATACTGAAATAGATGAATGTGAGAACAATAAAACAATAGAAAGAATCATTACAACCAAAAATTGCTTCTTTGAGAAAATCAATGAACCCCCAGCTAGGCTGACAAAAAAGAGAGAGGATGCAAATAAAATAAAATAAAATAAAATAAAATAAAATAAAATAAAATAAAATAAATCAGAAATTAGAGAGGGGTTACTACCATGGATCCTGAGATACTAAGAACAACTATATTCCAATAAACAGAAAACTTATATGAAATGGACTCATTCCTAGAACACATGAACTACACACACAGATTTAAGAAGAAATAGAAGATCTTGACAAATCAGTTACAAGTAAAGACACTCAATCAGTCATAAAAAATTTTCCTAAATAAAGAAGCCCAGGAGCAGATGGGTTCTCAGGGGAATTTTATCAAACATTTCAAAAAGAACTAACACCAATCCAGCTCAAATCCTTCCAAAAAAATCAGGAAAAAGAAAGCTACCTAATTCATTTTATAAAGCTAACATCATTCTGATATGAAAAAGCTACATGAAAGGAAAGCTATAGACCAATTTCCTAAGGAACAGAGATGCAAAACTTCTCAAGAAAATACTAGCAAATCAAATCATATTCATTAAAAGAATTATATATCATGACCAACTAAGGTTTATATCAGGAATGCAAGTGTGCTTTAACATAAGAAAATCAATCAAGATAATACAGCATTTAACACATTGAGATGGAAAAATCACATGATGATACCAATTGATGCTGAAAAAGCATTTGGCAAAATAAGCATTCTTTTCTGATATAAACCATCAAAAGTTATGAATCAAAGGATACTTCCTTAATATCTTAAAACACATACATGGAAAACCCATAGCCAGGACCATATTTAATGGTGAGAAACTGAAAGCATTCCTCTTAAGATCAGGAATGAGAAAAAGCTGCTCCCTATCACCACTATTATTCAACATTGTACTGGAAGTCCTAGGTATAGCAACCAGGCAGGTGGAATAAATAAAAGACATCCAAATAGGAACGAAGAAGTAAAACTTTCATTTTGCGGATGACATGACCCTATACTCAGAAAACCCTGAGAAATCTACCACAAAGCTACTTGAGCTGAAAAAAAATTCAGCAAAGCAGCAGGATACAAGATTAATGTACAAAAATCTGTTATGTTTTTACAGATAATGCCCTAAGTGAGGGGACAACTAGGGAAAAAATTCCATTCAAAATAGCAACCAAAATTATTAAGTATCTAAAAATAATCTTAATCAGGATGTCAAGGATATGTACCCAGAAAGCTGCAAAACATTGCCAAAAGAAACCAAAGAAGACCTATACAATTGGAAAGACATTCCATGCTCATGCACAGGAAGGTTGAATGTTGTTAAGATGTCAATTCTACCCCAATTTATCTACCCCCCAAAATTGCATTAAGATTCAATGCAATACAATCAAAATCCTTTCGAAGACTTGAAGGCTTGGAAAAGCTAGCTATCAAGTTTATTTGGAAGGGAAAGAAACATCAAATAGCTAAAGATATCCTAAAAAAAAAGAAGAGCAAAAAATGGGAGGGCTAGCATTTCCTGACTTTAAAGCTTACTATAAAACAACAGTGGTCAAAACAGCATGGTACTCATACAATATAGAAATAATGACCAATGGAATGAAATTGAGAATGTGGAGATAGACCAGCAAATCTGTGGTCAGTTAATTTCAGATAAGGTAGCCAAATGCGTTGAACTGAGACAGAAGAATCTTTCCCATAAATGGGCATGGGATAACTGGATAGCCAAAAGAATGAAAAGGGCCCCTAAGTTTTACTCCCAATAAAAATTAATTCAAAATGGATTAAAGACCTAATTTTTTTAAACTTTTATTGTATAGTATAACATATATACAAAGCAAAAAAGAAAAAAAGTAATAGTTTTCAAAGCACTCTTCAACACATTGTTACAGAACATATCCCAGAGTTTGTCATGGGCTACCATATGATCCTCTCAGATTTTTCCTTCTAGCTGCTCCAAAATATAGAAGGCTAGAAGGCTTAAATATTTTTTTTTATTATCACAATAGACTTTTTTCCTTTTTTGGTGAAAAATAATATACATACAAAAAAACAATAAATTTCAAAGCACAGTACCACAATTATTTATGGAACACATTTCAGAGTTTGACATGGGTTACAATTCCACAGTTTTAAGTTTTTGCTTCAATCTGCTCTAAGATACTGCAGACTAAAAGAGATATCAATTTAATGATTCATCATTCATTTTCATCTGTTAAATCCTATCTTCATTGTATAATTCCATTTTGATCTTTCCATCCCTCTCTTTAGCGATGTTTTGGCTATGGCCATTCTAAATTTTTCATATTGGAAGGGTCTGTCACTAATATGGGGTAGGAAGATGGACTTTTCTGATGTTCTGGAGAGGCTGGGTCCTTTTGGTTTCATGATTTATCTGGACCAGGGAGCCATCTGCAGGTTGTAGGTTTCTGGAAAGTTACTCTCATGTATGGAACCCTTTTGGAATCTTATATATTGCCCTAAGTGTTCTTTAATATTGGTTGGAATGGTCCTGGTTGGGGGTTGACAGGTTATGATAGGTAGCAAGGTCTAACTGAAGCTTGAGTAAGAGCAACCTCCAGAGTATCTTCTCAACTCTGCTTGAATTCTCTTTGCCACTGATACTTTAATGATTATACTTTTGCCTGTTTTGGTGAGGATGGAATTGTTGATCCCACAATGCCAGGTCTGAATTCATCCCTGGGAGTCATCTCCCCACCTCACCATGGAGACTTTCACCCCTGGATGCCATGTCCCACATAGGGGGGAGGACAATTATTGCACTTGCAGAATTGGGCTTAGAGAGAGAGAATCCACATCTGAGTAACAAAAGAGGTCCCCAGAAGTAACTCTTAGACATGTCTATAAGTAGTCTAAACTTCTCTGCTACCTATATAAACTTCACAAGTGTAAGCCTCAGGATCGAGGGCATGGCCTATTGATTTGGGTGTCCCTAAAATTTGACACAGTATCAGGGGATTCCCTAATGATAAGATTTAATAGCTCCATATTCTTTCTCCCATCCCTTAAGGGACTTTTCCAATACTTTTTCATTATCTACTTAATATACTCTAGGATGTATCCAGGCATTACAGCAATCTATACAGAATTAAAGGACCTCCTTCTTATTCTGGGCTTCCTGTGCTTCAGTTGTTCAAATGAGCTATGCAGATAGGTTGAATTAGATTATGCACTATGGAAAAGTTCAACTCCAGATCAAATATACCTTTCTTCCTTTGATTAAAGACCTAAATTTAAGAGCCAATGTCATAAACCTCCTAGAAGAAAATATAGGGAAACATCTTTAAAACCTAGTAATAGGAGGTAGCTTCTTAAACTTTATACGCAAAGCACAAATAATGACAGAAAAATTGATAAATGGTAATGCCTTTGAATAAAAAAGCTTCTTTGCTTCAAAGGACTTTGTCAAAAAATGAACAGGCAGCCAATTCAATGAGAGAAAATATTTGAAAATCACATACTGGATAAAGGCTTATTATTCTGCGCACATAACAAAATTATATAACACAACAACATAAGAACAAACAACCCAATTACAAGATAGGCAAAGGGTATTAATAGACATTTTTCCAAAGAGCAAATAAAAATGGCTAAAAAGTACAGGAAGAAATGCAAATCTTCATTAACTTTATGGGAAATGCAAATCAAGACTACAGTGAGATATCATCTCATACCTATAAAAATGGCTGCTATTAAACAAATAGAAAACTGCAGATGTTGAAGAGGATGTGGAGAAATTGGAACACCTAATCACTGCTTGTGGGAATGTATAAAGGGTACAGCTGCTGTGGTAAATATTCCTATCTGGGAAACCCCTGTAACTCTCTCAAACATTAAGAACTCCCAGGAAAATAGGCAAAGCCATTGATTTTGAGCCTTGCCTTACAAAACTTATTTCTTAACCTAGAAGCTAAGACTACTTATAATTATTCCTAAAAGTTGCATACAGGAAACTTCTTTGGTTTCTCCAATGTGGTCTTTTTCTCTCTAAGCCCAACTCTGCAAGGAAAAGTATTCCCCTACACCCGTGTGGGATATGACATTTAGAGTTGAAAGTCTCCCTGACAATGGGGGACATAACTTCCAAGGGTGAGCATGGCACTCGCAGCATGGAGTTAACAATGCCTTCTGGGGGGAAAGAAATATAATAAGGTAAGGTAATAGTGGCTAAAAGTGTTCAAGTGGAATCAAAATGCTACTCTGAAGCTACTCTTATACAAGTATGAGCTAGATATTGTGAATGGCCATGGTTTACCATATTCCAACTAACATCATTTCCATCAACCCTAAAGAACACTATGCCAGTTTGCAACTGTTGTGTACCCCAGAAAGACATGTTTTTCAATCCTCATTCAATATGGTTGGATGGGATCTTTTTAATTAAAAGATTAAATTAATCTTTAATCGGACCTTTTGATTAAGTGGTTTCCATGGAAATATTTCTCCATCCATTCAAGGTAGAGTTGCTTACTGGCATCCTTTACAAAAGAAACATTTTGGAAAAAGCTTCAGAATCCACACAGCCAGAGACCTTTGGAGATGTGGAAGGAAAATGCTCCCAGGGAAGCCTAATAAAAGTAAACGTCAAGATAGAAAGCTAACTGATGTTTCCACGTGCTTTCCCAGCTGACTGAGGTATCCAGAAGCCACCAAAGACCACAGAAATGCCAGCCACATGCCTCCCTAACTGACAGAGGTGTTCTGAATAGTATCAGTCTTTCTTGAGTGATGGTAACCTCTTGTTGAAACTTAAACTTTGAAATTTTCATGGCCTTAGAACTCTAAACTTAACTTAATTAATTCCCTTTATAAAAGCTGTTCCATTTCTGGTATATTGCATTTGGACACCTTTAACAAACTAAAACAATCACCTTGGGCTGTAACTGAGACTCCACCAAAGTTTCATGTACTAAGTTTACTTTCCTGAAACCAAAGCCTTCAGTGGGCTCATGGGCCAGATAAGTCCTGAAACCCAGAGAGTCCAGCCTCTCCAAGAATATCAGTTATTTCCATCTCCAATTCCATATTGTTGACAACTGTTTTCAACATGACAATTTAGAATAGGCATAGGCCAAAGACACCTGTAGGGTGAGAGTAGGATCAAAGAAGAAACAGCAGTTGTAACAGAGAAGATAGGATTTAACAAATGAGTATGACTGCTGAGTCACTATAATGATATTTTTTTTAACTTTGAGTGTTTGGAGCAACTAGAAGGAAAAACCTGAAAATTCAGAATGGTAAACCATACTAATATTTGAAAGCTCATCTGTAACTACTTATTAAAATGTACCTTGAAAATTATTTCTTTTTCTGAATGTATATTTCACGATAAAAAACATTTTAAAAAGCTGGAAAAATGTCAATACTTAAATCCAACCAAAAGAATACTATGATTAGCAACAATTTTTAGAAAAAAAGGTCATCAACATTTCACATTTGTTTTTATTAGAGCAGCTGTTGGTTAATAGAAAAAGCATACAGATGGTATAAGAGGGTATGGAATTTAGTTCGTCCTCTAGAGCAGCTGGTAACTAGCTAGGAACTGTCTGAAACAATTGTTTGTGGGACATCCATGATGAAATACACATTGTATACCAGTGTGGAATGTGTGGGCCGAGATCACACCACAGAACTGTAAGTAAAGTCCATAATTCTGGTTGCTGACACCATCCCCACTGGCTTGGCAAGCATAGTCAAAATGCTTCCCTGTGAGAAAAAGAAGTGGTCTCTGCTGAGAGCAAGGGAGGGCAATCCAGCCAAGCTCCAATTATAGCTTTAATTAACTAATGTGGACTGCTGAATACAAACTCCAAGCACAGATGAACCGAAAGCAAGTAAGAAAGGAATCCTGAGTTTTCTCCTGGCAGACAGGAGTCAGGACTTACAAGAAAAACAAACAATAAACTGAGACTTTTGGAGTTGACATAGCTCAGAATACTGGAAAAGGGATCTCCCAAGGCACACAAAGCCAGGCACAAACTCCAGCTCTTGGCAGGTGAAACTTGAGAGCTGGGGAGTGGCTCTAAAAAGGGATTTCTTCTTCATTTTTGTTTGTTTGTTTGTTTGTTTGTTTGTTTAGCTATTCTATGTAGCTCATTAGAGAAAGCCTTAGGCATTTTCAGTTGTCTGCCCTGATCCATGCAAGGACTGAATTAAGATAGGTTTGAGAAACAAAGTAACAAGTCAAGTGAAGGAGATAATTCCCTAAAGGATTTATCTTCCCCAGGAAAAGGGGTGGGATGGGGCCCAACTCATGTGGTGGTCCTCAGTCAGAGAACTCAGACTCCAGGATCTAAACCCACCTTTTACTTCAGGCTCTGTCTCAACCATGCTCCTGGCACCTCCAGGGTCTATTTAGAATTAAAGACACCGTAGCACTTTATGCCAGTGGAACAATGCAGGCTGATTTGCACTATTGTTGGGAAGTATAGAAACAACAGAGTCTAAAGGCTTCACAGGAATCTTATAATAATTTTGGCCTCATCCCTAAGGAAAGTTGATACTGATTACACCCTCTTTCTGACACCTGAGCTGGTCTTGTGTAGGAAAATCTGACTTGGTTCAATGGCATCTGGGGAGACCATACTAAAAAATAAATTTCTGTTTAGGCAGGGCAAGAATGAGAAAATAAAGGAGCTGAAAAATTCTTAATTAAATAGAAGATATGCTAGAGGGCTAGAACTAGTTGATCTGAACACCAAAAACAGGTAGAGAACCAAGCTAACCAACAAGAAAATGCTAGCTAATAGCATGAAAAGAACCTCCAGAATAAACTAAGCAATGGAACCAGACACCAAGACACCAACAGAAAATTATAGATCATACTAGGAAAGGCAAAATTGTGGCTCAGTGAAAGGAACAAACTACACTTCAAATGAGATACAGTACATGAAACACCTAATTAATGCTCAATGAAAAATGCTAAATCAATTAAAAATTCAAATCCACAAGATGTGGGAAGATATGGCAAACAAGTTGAAAGATATAAAGAAGACATTGGGTGACCATAAAGAACTTGAAAGCTTGAAAAAACAAAAGGTGGAAGTTATGGGTATGAAAGCCACAATAGAAAAGAAAAATTAATGGAGATGTAAAACAGAAGACTTGAAGAGGCAGAAGAAAAGATCAATGAACTAGATAACAGGACATCTGAAATCATACATATGAAAGAAAGAGGTGGAAAAGAAAGAAAAAAATATGAGTAGGGTCACAGGGAATTAAATGACAAACATGAAGCACGTGATATATGTGTTATGGTTTCCCAGAAGGAGATGATAAGGGAAAAGGGCAGGAAGAATAATGGAAGAGATAATTACTGATGCTACATCTTTTATGAAAGACATAAAATTACACATCCAAAAAACACAGCATACCTCAATCAGAATAGATATGCATAGAATTACTTTAAAATGCTCATCAGACTATCAAATGTCAAAGAATTGAGAGGATTCTATAAGCAACAATTTTAAAGCAATACATCACACACAAAGGAAGCTCAATCAGAATATATGTGGATGTTTCAGAAGAAACTATGGAGGCAAGAAGGCAGTGGTATGATATATTTCAGATTCTGAAAGAGAAAAACTGCCAACCAAGAATTCTATACTGGTCAAAACTGTCCTTCAAAAATGGCAGAGAGTTTTAAATATTTTAAGACAAACAGTCATTAAAACAGCTTGTGACTAAGAAACCAGCTTTACAAGAAATAGGAAAGGCAGATAGGAACAGACAGGAGAGACCAGTCTGGAGAAGGGCATAGAAATGAAGACTACCAGTAAGGGTGAAAAAGAAAAAAAAAGATAAGACATATAAAATTAAAAGTCAAATGCTAGGAGAAAATACTGCCTTTACAGTAATAGCACTAAAGTTTAATGGATTAAACTCACCAATAAAAGACCTAGACTGGCAGAATGGATTAAAAAACAGGAACCATATATATATGCTGTCTCTGTGAGACTTACTTTAGATCAAGGATAGAACAGATTGAAAGTGAAAGGTGGAAAAAGATATTTCATGCAAAGAACAACAGAAAAGAGTGGGGAGAGCTATATTAATATCCAACAAATTAGACTTCAAATGTAAAACTATTAAAATGGGACAAAGAAGGATATTATGCATTAACAAAAATAACAATTTATCAAGGAGCCTTAACAAATATTTATGCATCGAGCCAGAGTGCCCAAAATGCATAAGATATACACTGACAACACTGAAGGGACTCCACAATAACATTTGGAGAATTCAGTATACAGCCCTCATTAATGGACAGAACATCTAGACAAAGGATCGATAAGGAAACAGAGATTTTGAATATGATAAATGAATGAGATTGAACAAGTATTTAGAGAAATTACACCCCTCAACAGCAAGATACACATTTTTGCAAGTGCTTATGAATCATTCTCCAGGTTAAACCACATATTGTGTTACAAAGAAAGTCTTAATAAATTAAATGGGTTGAAATTATACAAAACACTTTCTCTGATCATAATGGAAGGATGTTAGAAATCAATAACATGCAGAAGGCTGCAAAATTCACAAATATATGGAAACTTAACAACACAATCTTAACAACCAGTGGGTCAAGGAAGAAGTTACAAGAGAAATCAGTAAATATCTTGAGGCAAATGAAAACAAAAACTTAACATATCAAAACTTATGGGATTCAGAAAAGGCTGAGAGGAAATTTATTGCCCTAAATACCTATAAAAAGGAAGAAAGAGCAAAAATTGACGAATTAACTGTTCACCTGGAGGAATTAGAGGAGGAACAGAAAACTAACCCCAAAGCAAACAGAAGAAAATAAATAATGAATATTAGAGCAGAAATAAATGAAATTGAAAGCATGAAAAAAGAGGAAATCAACAAAACCAGAAATTGGTTCTTTGACAAAAATCAATAAAATTGATGGACCCTCAGCTTGGCTGAAAAAATAAAGAAAGAGGATGCAAATAAATATAATCAGACAAGGGAGGGGGGCATAATCACTTGCACTGCAGAAATAAAGGACATAATGAGAGGATATTATGAGCAATTATATGCTAATAAACTTGACACCACAGGCAAAATAGACAACTTCCTAGAAAAGCATGGAAAACCAACATTGACTTGAGAAGAAATAGATGATCTTAACAAATGAATCACAAGTAAAGTAATTGAATGAGTTACCAAGTAGCTCTAAAAAAGTCCAAGACCAGATGGCATCACATGTGAATTCCATCACTCATTCAAGAAATAATTAGTAGCAATCCTACTCAAACTCTTTCAAAAAATGAAGAGAAGAGAAAGCTGCCTTACTCATTCTATGAAGTCATCATAACCCTGATACCAAAGCCAGACAAAAAAATATTATAAGAAAAGATAATTACAGACAAATATCTTTAATGAATTTATATGCAAAAATCCTCAACAAAATAGTTGCAAATTGAATCCAGCAGTACATTAAAAGAATTATACATCATGACAAAGTAGGATTTATCTCAAATCCACCTTCTTCAAGCTTCCAGGCAGCACTTGGGATCTCCGCTATCTCTGAGGCACATGCTCAACCACTTAAGAACAATGGGCTGGCAGCCAGGCTCCTTTCAATCACTGGTTTATGTGCTCCACCCTTTCTGAGGCCTGAGGCAGCACAACTCTTCCTGAACAATTAAGTGGAAAGCTTACCCTCTATTTCTGGGGCAAACTTTCCCTCCCCATGTGTACGGATGAGTCTGCTCTCCTGGTTCAAGTTTTCCCTGCTCCAGACCTTGGCTTCCATGGTTCTGACTCTGAAGTTATTTTTCCATCAATTTGTCCCATTTAGTCTAGAACTTTCACTGGGTCCACTCATATAGATCTTGCAAAAAAAATTGTTCATTTTCCCTGTAGTGCTCATGAATCAAAGCTATAAGACCATAGGACTTTCCACAAGTCCTTCTTGGACATTTCTATTCCCAATATTTGTTTGTCCTGTAATTGCTGACTGCTTCCACATTTGGATAAATCCTCATGGGGGGCACTATTCACTGGAGTCTCATTTTCTGGGAGCCCAGAATTTTCCAGACAATCAATTTCTATTTTCATTGTACCAAAGAGTTCAGTTCTTAACTTATCTCTTTCCTGTTGCATTTTGCCATAAGCTGCAAGGAACAGGTAAACTTCATTTTCAGTTTAGAAATTTCTTCTACTAAATATCCAAGTTTGTTACCCTCAAATTCTGTCTTCCATCCACAAAGAGCACTTTTCTTCCAATTTGCAAAGATATGTTCATCATTTTTATCTAAAGCCATGTCAGGGGTATCATTAGAGTCCCAGAAATCTACCAACAGTCTACAAAGCATTCTATGCCTTTCTACCAGGATCATCACAACTCTTCCAAAATCTTCTGCTTGTCTATTTAAAAATCTATTCCAGCATATGTGGTATTTGCAAACCACAGCACTCCACTCCTGGTACCAAAATCTGTATTCATTTGTTAAGCTGCTGGAATGTAATGCACACAAAATGGAACAGCTTTTATAAAGGAGATTTAATAAATTTCAAGTTTACAGTTCTAATGCCATGAAAATGTCCAAATTAAGGCACCAACAAAAAGTTACTTTCACTCAAGAAAGACTAATACCATCTAAAACACCTCTGTCTGCTGGGAAGACATGTTGCTGGCATCTATTCATCTCTTGTTCTTGGGCTTTGCAGATTTCAGCCTCTGTTTTCTGTGAGGATTCCTCATTGGGCATCTGTGGGCCTTCACTTATCCATTCCAGGACAACAGTCTGTTTTTCATCTCTTAGCATCTTCTGGAGCTGGAGATTTCTTCTCTTCAGGTTATGGCTATTTTTGTGAGTCTGCTTATCACTCAGGCTATTTATGTCTCAATGTCCAAATGTCTGCATCGACTCTCTCTGTCTCTTCTGAGGTCTCTGCAAAATATTTTACTTTTTTAAAGGACTCCAGTAAACTAATCAAGACCCACTTTGAATAGGTGAAGTCATGATCTCCATCTAATGAAAAGGTCGCACCCAAAATTGGCTATGTCACATCTCCATGAAGATAAACTAACTAAAAGTTTCCACTATATAATATTGAATCCAGACAAAAAGAAACAGCTGCCCCTACAAGATTGGATCAGGATTAAATCATGGCTTTTCTGGGGTATATAATAGTTTCAAATCAGCACACACATCAATAAGTCAAAGCAGAAAAAAACTCATGGTCATCTTGATTGATGCATAAAAGCCATTTGACAAAATTCAACATCTTATCTTGATGAAAACACTTTCAAGGATAAGAAAAGAAAACAATTTCCACAATGTGATAAAGGAAATATATGGAAACCCATAGCCAACATCATACTCAGTGGTACAAGACTGAAAGCTTTCCCTCAAAAAATCTTAGAGGGAAAAGACAAGTATGCTTGGTGTTACCATTGTTATTCAACATTTTGTTGGACTTTCAATTTAGAGCAATTATACAAGAAAAAATAAAGTTCATCCAAATTGGAAAGGAAGGAGTGAAACTTTCACCATTTGTTGATGACATGATTGCTATAGGTTGAAAATCCTGAAAAATCTACAGCAAAGTTACTAGACCTAATAAATGAGTACAGCAAAGTGGCAGGGTAAAAGACAAACCTCAACAATCAGTAGCATTTTTATGCACTAGTAATGAGCAATCTGAGTAGGAAATTAAGCAAAAAGTTCCATTTACAATAGCAAACAGAGAATACAGTATTTAGCAATAAATGTGGCCAAGGCTGTAAAGGACCTATACTTAAAAAAACTACAAGAAATTGCTAAAAGAAGTCAGAGAAGACCTAAATAAATGTAATGGCATACCTTGTTCATGTATTGAAAGTCTAATTATAGTTAAGATGTCAAATTTACCCAAATAATTTTTTTTTTCATGGGCAGTCACCAGGAATCAAACCTAGGTCTCTTGCATGGCAGGCAAGAACTCTGCCTGATGAGCCACTGTGATCAATCCTACCCAAATTAAGTTATAGATTCAATGCAATACCCAAGAGCTTACTTTGCAGAAATGGAAAAAACAAATAATCAAATTTATTTGGAAGGGCAGTGTGTCCTAAGAAGCTAAAAATATCTTGACAAATAAGAATGAAGAGGGAGGTGTAACACTAACTTACTTTAAAGTGCATTACAAAGCTACAGTGGTCAAAACAGCATGGTACTGACATAAAGACAGATATACTGACTAATAATCAAAATGAGTGTTCAGAAGTAGACCATCTAATCTATGGGCAGTTGATATTTGATAAGATGGTCGAACCAATTCAACTGGGAAAGAGCAGCCTCTTTGATAAATTGTGTTTGGAGAAGTGGATAGCAACATCCAAAAGAATGAAAGAGTACCCATGCCACACAGCTCATACAAAATTTGACTCAGAATGTTTCCAAGACCTAAATATAATAGCTGGTACCATAAAACTTTAAGAAGTAATGTAGGAAAATATCTTATAGGGCTTGTGATATGAGGTGGTCTCCTAGACCTTACTCACAAAGTGCAAGCAGTGAAAAAAAACTAAACAAAATCTTCTCAAAATTAAACACTTTTGTGCACCAAAGGACTTTGCCAGGAAAATGAAAAGGCATCCTGGGCAATGGGAGACAATATTTTGAAACTACATATAAAATAAGGGTTTAATATACAGAACATATAAAGAGACTCTACAACTCAATAGCAAACAGACAAACAACCCAATTAAAAATAGACAAAGTGCATGGCCAGACATTTGTCAGAAGAGAAGTGCAAATGGTCCAAAAACATTAAAATTTACTCAAACTCACTGGCTATTAGGGACATGAAAATCAAAACCACAATAAAATAAAATGCCATCTCACACACTTAATGAATGGCCATTATCATAAATACCAGAAAGCTACAAGTGTTGGAGAGTATGTGGAGAAAGAGTAATACTTATTCACTGTTGATTGGAATGTAGAATGGTGTAACTGCTCTGGAAAACAGTGTGGTGTTTCCTCAGGAAGCTAAGTACAGAATTATCATATGATGCAGAAATGCCATTACTAGGTACATATTTGGATGTCAGAAGGACAAATTTGCACACTGATGTTTATAGCAGTTTTACTCACCATTGCCAAGAGATGGAAACAGCCAAAATGTCCATCAACAGAAAGTATCTAAAACAAACTGTGGAATATATATATACAATGTAATATTACATAGCTGCAAGACAAAACAAAGTCATGAAGCATATGACAATGTGAATGAACCTTAAGGGCATTATCCTAGGTTAAATTAGCCAGAAACAAAGGACAAATACTATATGGTATCATTAATATGAACTAACATTAATGAGTGAACTTTGAGAGTTAAACTTAAGAACCAAGTTATTAGGAAATAAAAATAGGCTAGAGAATGGGCATTTGATGTGGAAGGAGTGCAGAATGTTCAACAGGACTGATTTTAATGATCCAGATATGTATAGCACAATACTATCTGATGGTGGCACAATACTGTAGCTGCAGTGAGCAAAGCTGAGTGTAAGCATGGTTGAGTGAGTAGGATTGAGGGCATATATGGTGTCAGAAGGAAAGATAGAGGATAAGGACTTGGATGCTATAACATGGCTATGCCTAGAGTGGACAATGATGATGATTAAATGTACAAATATAAGAATATTTTTGTATGATGGAGAACAAATGGAGGTAATCATTGCAATGTGTTGAAAATGGAATGGTATAAGGGAAAAATGCAATCAATGCAAACTAAGGTCTATAGTCCACAGTAACATTGTAAATGCTTCCATTGAAGGTAATAAAGGCAATATGCCAAAGTTAAATAATCAATAAGTAGGGGGCATGAAGAAGGGGTATAGGGTTTCATGCAGAAGAAATGAAAATGGTCTCATATAAGTTGTGGTGCTGAAGGCATGGCTAAATTATTATAACATGGACTATTGATATTTTTACTTAAGTTGGAGTCTATGATGTGTCAATAAAATTGTTTAAAAATGAACACAGAAATATGAGAATTCAAGAGCATAGGTTTTCAAGTGAAGGCCTATTGTAAAGGTTCCTAGATTGTAAACTCTTAAAACAGTCACATCTGTACCAGAGTTGTAACTGTTATTTATAAATTCTGAAATGCTGAGCTCTATGTGTATAAACTGGTCATTCCCTGGAATTTCGGGTATTTGAGTGACACCTGAGACTCAAAGCTAGATTTCTTCAGCTATGAAAGTCAGCATTATCCCATACAGCAATTGTTTAAACACTGAAGAAGTGATCAGATTTCAATTAGAGGTATGGATGAAGCTGATTTGTGTAGAAGTAAGGTAAATCAAGGTAAAGGATGATATTGCCTGTATTTTAAACTTCAATTTCTGTATGAGACCAAAGGAAGAGATGCTTATTTGGTGCGAAATTTAAATTTTCTGAAGCACACTAATTTAACTTGTATGGTCAGTTTATTCGAAAATGATAACTGCATGGAATATTGAACAAGTAGTGAGATCTCACTCATTTGCACAGGATAGTGTGATGCCCTGATGCATCCCATGGTAATATTGGGAAAAGATTAAAAACTATTCACAAAATCCTCTTGAAGAACTAGGGAAAAATGTAAAAAATACTAACCTTCCTCACCTGGGGAAGACCTGGTATTCTCGCAATCATTTTGGACTGCCAATTTGTTGGGTCAGGCCCTCAATCTTGGGGTTGGTGCTTATGAAACTTATTCCTGCAAAGGAGCTGGTAAACCTACTTATGATTATGCCTATGAGTCACCCCCACAGAACCTCTTTTGTTGCTCAGATGTGGCCTCTCTAAGCCAACTCTGCAGGTGAACTCACTGCCCTTACCCCCTATGTGGGACATGACTCCCAGAGGTATAAATCTCCCTGGCAACATGGGACATGACTTTTGGGGATGAGTCTGGTCCTGGCCACATGGGAGTGAGAAAGCCTCTGGACCAAAAAAAGTAAAAGAAATGGAACAAAATGAAGTTGCAGTGGCTGAAATTACAAATAGAGGTGAGAAATTATGCTGGAAGTTATGCTTATGTAGTATATGGGCATTCCTTTTCAGTTTTTGTTGTATTGGAGTATACCTGAAACTGTTGAACTGTAATCCAATAGCTTTGATTCTTGAAGATGATTGAATGAATACCTATACAGCTTTTAAGGTGTGACCAAGTAATTGTGGAAACCTTGTGACTGACACTGCCTTTATCCAGTGTATGGGCAGATGAGTTAGAAAGAAAAAAGACAAAAGCTAAAAAATAGGGGTGTAAAGGGGGAATGGGATGTTTTGGGTGTTCTTGTCTACTTTTTATTCATATTTTTTATCTTTTTGGAGTAATGAAAACATTCAAAAATCTATTGTGATGACTGCACAGCTATGTGAAAATACTGTGAACCACTGATGGTACACTTTGTATGATTATCTTGTATGTAAATATATCATATAGCTCAATAAAATTACATTTAAAAAACTTACAGAAAAAAACATGCCACTGAAATTGACAAAGCCAAATGAGTAAAAATTGACTTATAATTTAGAATTAAACAGCCTAATTTAATTATACTGTCATTGATAATGATTTCAAATAACCTCAATATTGACCCATTTAATTTTATCCTCTGTATGTGATTTCTGTCTATCTCCACACATAATTATAGATCCTTGTGCTAAGAATACAGTCATTCCACCAACTGACCATAACTTACCAATTCTTAGCCCCAAGCAGTTGAAACAGTTCTGAACTATAAAAAACATCATCACAAATTTGTCCTTTTCAGTTCTATCCATAGTATCAGATAAAGATAAAAGTATGCTATTCTCATATACAAAAGAACATTTTTTTCCAAAGTATCTAACATCCCCATAATCACAAATGGGACATAGAGAACTTAACTTCTGTCTATGATAAGTGCTTAAGAATCAGGAATAGAATACTAGAGCTCACCCCATAACTGACCATTGTTATGTTTTACTTGAAATGTAAAAAACATTGCATATCAGCTTGTTTCTCTTATATTACTATCATATATGTTTCATGAATTTTTTATTTTATTATATAACATCTGATAAATAATTAACCATTTGATCTTTACGGATATATTCTTTATCTTTATGAAGTGCCCTTCTGTTTTCTCATTTTAAACTATGAGCCCTGAATTTGTCTATACCTTATCATAATATTCTTAGACCTGACTTTTTAAAAATGTCATTTGTTTAGTATGCCTTTACTCCTCTTTATTCTATCATACTTTTCCAAATAATTCAAAAATACTTCTTATTTCTAACACATAGTAGCAGGTAAAGATAAAAGTCCCTAACTAGTATGATTGCAGTGGGGATTAAATGAGATAATAAATATGAACCATCAAGAACACTTAATATGGACTTTGCTTTGTATAATCTTTCCACATTTATAGAAATGATTTTGTATCATTTGCATTAATTATTGTATTTCCATTCAACCTATAGCTATTAAGTATTTTTTTTTTAAGTCAAGAAACTTTTAGGCACTTAAGAAACTGATAAATTATCAGACATGATGCCTACTCTCATAATTGGTACAAACTTTGGTTGAAGGCCTACAATAAACAAGTAATCAAGCAATGAATTAGATTATTTCAGATGACAGTATCACGAATGACATGTGATGTCATAATATGATCATATGGCAAATTTCAGTGAAGCTGTCACTGAGGAGGTAAATATTTTCTAATGAAAAAAGCCCAGCCAGACTTTAGCCCTAAACAGGAACAAGTAGTCCTGGGTGCTAATCAAGATGGGAATTCTCATTGGCAGAGACCCTCCCCCTGAGGGGGCTAAAAACCACATAGATATAAAGAGAATAGATACAAAAAGAATTTTCATGTTGCATGTTGTGATCTTTGTTGTCATTTTGTTTGTTTTACTTTAAGTATTGGGGTGACAGTTATATCATTTACAGAATTGGAAAAGATTAGAGTTGGAAAATATTGTTTTCCTTTTGTAGGGACACTCTTTTGAAGTACAGAATTAGTGTTGTGGGCTGCCCTTGTAAAGTTTTGGATACCTATTAAATATACAGGTAGATAGAAAGCATTTAATTAGATGTTCCCATTTGTAGTTAGTGAACATGTTAGGGTGAGAGGTATGCATTATATATTGCTGGTATATGCATGTTATTTAATGGGTTGGTAGTGGATGGCATCACTTAGGGAAAGCACAAGTAAGTAGAGGAATAGAAGGCCTATGATACTCTAACAAGAAGTCAAGCAGAGACTGGTCCCAGCTATCTCCATGACATTACCTCCTACGCTTTAACTCTCAATCCAGCTCCAGTGAAAATAACCTCTTTCTTATTCCTTGCTATGCAAGGCATGCAAAGCGTATTTATTTGAACAAATGTCATTACCTTTTTAAAAACTTATCTGATTAACTTATTTAATATGTCAATCTTCATTTTTCTATATCCATTATCATCTTCTGATATATGATGCAATCGACTTACTTATTTTGCTTATTTTTTTCTTGAATGTAAGCCAATGAGGGTAGAGATTTTAGTATGTTCTGTTTATTGCTGTGTAAACAATTCCTGAAAAGTGCCTGATAATTAGTTGCCCCAATAAATATTTGAATAAAGAAAAAGTAGATTTCCAATAGCTTGGAAAATAGAGGTGATTGCTTCTAAAACCTACTTCATAAAGAACTGGCCTCTTCAACTTGATGTTTAATGTCAATAGCAAAACAAAAGCAAAGACAGTTTGAAGCAGAAACACTTGAATTACCTGATTCCCAGGACATTTTAAACAATGTTCTCTTACACAGTATAATCACTAAATTAAAGAAAGCTCTGTAATTATCACCTGAAAAATATTCTCATCCCAGCCCTAAAATCGTCCATTGTTCCAAGGCTCCTATTTCCATTTGATGGAATATTATTTATACGCCAAACTCCTCTTCATTTAGTACCACTGTTCATCCTAGCAGTCCAGTATATTAAATAATTTGGAGGAAAATTAAAGTTAATTAAAAAATCTACTTCAGATTCTAAATCCCTGAAATAGAACTGATGACTTTCAATTATATTACATATTGGTCTTTCATAAACATGATCTCATTTTAATCAGTCTTTCCATATCAATATGCAAAATGTACATGAGAAAGTATTTTTCAAGTGACAATTAGAAAACTTACTTTAATTTAGTGATCAAACTGTGCTAGAGCAAATTGTTTAATGTTTCCCTAGGAATCAGATAATTCAAGTATTTCCATTTCAAACTAGATTTGTTCTTTGCCTCACTGTGGTTTGCATTTATAGACAATAAGAACTTATTCTTTTTTTTTAGCACTGTTCAAGAAATCTTTTCTCATTAATATTTTAATAGTTGTCTTTACATAATGCTTCAAAACTTTCCTCAAAATTAATTCATTTACAAGAGTGAACTAGAACTATGTATAAGTCAGTCTCTCATGTGCACTTTCAAACTATACTTTATTTACCTGGAGAACTATAGACTCCATTATGTACTATATTGGGAAAATATGAATAAATAGAACATATTCAAATGGTGCAAGTAATAAACATTTATTTTCTGAATTGCACTCTCGTAATTATACCAAAAGGAAAGTAATTGATCAAATGTAGTTTAGTTTATATATCAATTCATACAATTTATGTGCCATAAAATGGTATAGTATTGTGTGGGAAAAACACATTGAGATACCATTTAAGATTCCTGAATAATTATATCCCCCTCTATTCCAAATCCTTCTCTGAATCCACATATTCTTATGAATTTCACATTTATGAATATATTTGAATCTCTTTTGGCTCCAACCTAGGTATTTTAAAACATATCCTGATTCTGAATCATATATTCGAACAATATTAAGGAGTAATTTGAAAATTTAGAATAGAGTTAGAAGAACAAACATAAATTAACTATAATTACAGAACATTTAACTTTTAAAATTTCAGTTTTTTCATTTATTTTCATTAAGATTTAAGTAGAAAATATTGTCATAGCACTTCTTTAAAATACTATAATTAATATAGGAAACAATATCAAACAAAAATATTTTCCCAAATTTTGTTCTTATTTGCTATTTGGTAGAGCATATGAATGATTATGGAATTGATTATTATGCACTGAAGATAGGAAAATTACTATGATAGTTAAAATTTTATTTATTTGGTACCTTGAGAAGCACAAAATAAAATGTTTAAGCATGATCATTTATCAATTAAAAGAAAGAGAATTGTTAGAAAAATCCTCTGAGGTAATTCTCTAAATGATAATTTCCCAGAAGTGATGATAATTCATGTCCTTGAGCTAGTTATTTCATTATTTTCTTAGAGGGTAAGTATAAGCATATATACTCATATCCCAGTTAAATGGATTTGAGCCCTAAAACAGAGCATGACATTCATATTGAGGTCAATTAGAAATTAAAATATGGTATTTTGATAACTTTGCTATTTACTAAAATGTTTTATTCCAGTATATAATTTGCATTTTATATCTCTTCTCTGTGAGTCATGAGTCAATCAAGAAAACAGATTCCAATATATATATCAAGTGTATCAAGAAGGAAGGGATGCAACAAAGGAATTATAGAAACAGCTTTCTCCAAACTACTGGAAAAGCTGAAGAAGCAGAAGTCAACATAAACTTTCAGTGTCTTTCAGAGGGAGAAATTTTCAGAAATCCTAGGAAGCAGCCTTCGATTTTTCCAACTTTCCACAGTGCTCCCTCCAGTAATGGGAGCTTAATGGTGATGTCCAAGAGTTATCAGCAAAACCTGTCTGCCGGGTATCATGACCCACGTGCCCGACTGCCACAGGTATATGAGCAAGAATTGTGTCTGCTTCTCTTCTTAATGAGTGTCTCTTATTGGTGGTATATATTCTGGAATCCTGCTGACAGGGATTCTGGAGAAATGTAGTTTGTTGGCTTATAGATTCTTTGATGCACGAGAGAATATAGAAGGGAAAATTATTATCAAGATACTAAAAGTTAACCTGGCACAGACTCAAAATAGCATTCAAGGTTTTTCATCTTTGAAAACCCTTACATGGAAACATAAAACAACACAATCTTCCTCTGAAAGTAATAATGTGGCACGCTTAACCATGGGATATTAACAAGGAGGTTGAACTATAACTGAAAGAGAAATAGACCTTACACCCAATTTTAATTAAAGAACAAGTGTTTGATTTCTTGAAGAAAATCTGTGAATCGTCATTTCTAGGATATTCTTATATATTCTGGCACCAATAATGAGTCTTTTATTATATACATAATGATAGTAGAGCTAGAGTTACAAGAGTAATTTTATTTTTTACATACTTAATAGAGAGAGGTTTATATAGAATGTATCAATTATACTTATCAATTATCACTATTTTAAGTCATTTTATATTTATTATTGTCATAAATTGCATCAAATCATCTACTAAAGTAAGCAGGGTATGCAACATATATAAGATGTATTATGTATATATAAAGACACGTACCTTATATAGGTATAGACACACATGTTTATTCTATGTACATTGCAATCTATTCAAACACAAATATATCTTTTTTATCATATCTCTATATTCATTCTTCAGAAAATGTATGTTTGTGTTCATGTAACTGACAGAGTTTCTCTCAGATTAAAAATAAGAACCATAATCTTTAAATGATATATGAAAATTTTATTAAAATATTTATTCCTAAGAGAACATACCTTGCAAATAATCAGTTTTTGATATATTTGTTAATTTGTTTATAATGTGAATGTTTCTTGTGTGTTAACTTTGAATATTCTAACAAAATGCTGATTGATATCCCTTGGCAGTTCTAAATGTACTCCGGACAATATATCCGTTCATCTATGTAGAGATTTGTTTTCTGTGACTTTCCCTGGAATACCTATACTGAGATATCTTCTTTGTACCTAAATATAGGACCCTCCATGATATCACCTAACTGTTAAAGAGAACTTATTTTTAAGAGTATTTGCTTGGTTTTAGCTGATGGAGGCAGCCCACGTTTAGGAAAGTCTGTTAACAATGTTGGAGTAACCAGGACAGCCCCTTGTTTCCTTTCCTTGCACAGACATTTTATTCTTCGTGTTTTTTAACTTGCCAAACAAAATGAAAACGTATATTCCATAATTATATTTTGTGTAAGTACATAAGTGCCAGATCACCCATAATGTTACTTGTAGAAAATCCTCATTTAACAGCAGACTTACACTAAATGAATTTTTGGAGAGCTGCCCAAATTTCACTTATATATTTTTTCCTTTCTGTTTAGAATTCTGAAGCTCTGGACACAGAATGATTCTAGATACCGAGATGAAAAAATATATATATGATAATATATACTTACACACATGAACATACAAACACACATATCTATATGCATGCATATATTCTATGGAAAAATTATATATATACATGCATAAACATCTGCAAACATACATGCATACATATACATGCATGCACATATGTATTTTTGAAAATATGTACATACACAGATATGCACACATATCATATTGTCATGTGGCCAGTTTCCATTTATTTTGGTCCAAGATATTCATCCTTACCATAAACATACTTCCTCCGAAATAGAAATATGTATAATTTAATTCTTGAGTGGCATAGGGATGGTCTTTTCAATTCTGTGTATAGATTTCTTTGCAATTTCAGTGGCAGAATGCCCTCTAGCTGGTGCATGATGCGGCCGAAAGCAGAGAAGTGCTGGCACCACAACAAGGCTGGGACTGTGCCTTCTGTCTCAGCATGCATGACTGGACCTAACTAAACAACCATTACAGAGGCAGAGAGAGAGACAGAACAGGTTAGACCAAAGACAGCCCATACATCCAATCTTCCTGTTGGAAAAGACAATTAACCAATAGCGAGGAGGAAGGAAATAAACTCAAATGAGCAGATAATCTGAAAGAATGGAAAGGGGTATTTTCAAGACATGTTAGCTTCCACAGATATGGTGACCAGAGAAATTGACATTACAAAGGATAAGGTGGCATTCAGGTTCAGGAACTTTCCTAACTTTCAGGTGCTAATTGGACTGCTGGCTTTTAGCAGTCTCAAAACAATATTAAACAAATTAATTTATATTCCTGGCTGTCACATGATTCTGAATTGCTCAAGGGAAAATGTAGCAGTTGAAAATAACTTTTTGGTGCCACCAGATACAAGCCAGAAGTCAAAGTCATTATTAGTACAGCATCATTAAAAATATATATATATTTCATCATCGGTGATATCACATTACCTCTCAGAAAGAGATCTTGTATTTATTCAGCATAGTGATCTGCTGGTTGCCAAGGAGTAGAAAGGTGGAAAGTTTGATTTAATTCATTCCCCACAATATGGACATTTATCTTCAAATTTCTATAACTTTAACTTTCACGTTTTCTTTATTAGTTTTATATGAAAATAAAGACCTTCAGAAATAGACCAGAAGTATCTAATGTCACCTATAAAGATAATAGCCTATAATAATGTAAAATTACTCAGCTGATAGAAATTTTCATAAAAATAAAATGTTAAATGAGTATTTTATTCAACTCCCAATGGCTTCTACTCATATATATTACATCTGTCACTATCTATTATCTATTAATATTCTAAATGATTCTACGCTCTAATGTATCAGCCTGTGGGAAGAGTAAAACTTCTGCTTACTTTTAGATTAGTGAAAATGTTTTTTTGAACATGAGTGAGGAAAACTCACTATCATTGAAAAATGATTAAAAAAAAGAAAATGTCATTGTTGATTTGCAGCCAAATCAGCAGCCTTCATATCTTTAATTCTTTTATTCAGCTTGGCTATATTTTTTTACTAAAGCAAAATTACCTTTAACTATGCCTCTCCCCTAAGCAGATTGTGAAAATGTCAACACCTCTTTTATAATTGGATTATATCTGTCAAACCCTGGGTTTTTCTCCTAAAGACTCCTCACATTATTTTTCGTCAACTTACTCATATCGTCCATTCTTTTATACATGTAAGAAATGGAGAGATTTTCAAACAACTAAAAAAAAACATATTATTTTTATTTGCCTCAAGTTGAATAGAAATTATTTGGAGCTATGCCTTGTGCCATGCATGAGAAGCCAAGGCCAGACTCCTGGTTCCCTTGTTTCTTTTCCTGATATGGAGATCTATTGTTTAATGCTTATCTAACTTTCCATACTAGATGGAAACACATATTGCATAATCATCATTTGCATAGGCATACAGTTGCTTAAATATTATTGATTTATTATTTGGATGGGAGTTACACTAAGCATTTGACACTCATTGTTACACACAATCTTTTAAACAAACCTTTTAAAAATCATATCTACCAGTATGAGCTTTCATTTCAGATAGAGGTGATACAAAATGAAAAATAGGGTAGCCACAGGAGTGGCAATATAAAAAACACAGCTGTTTATTCAAGAAGGTTGCACCAGTCTCTTGACCATATTTGGGGTATTGTGATTCTGTCATAAGTAGTTCAAGCCTTAAACATATTAAACTAAATCTTGAGTGAACTTCTGGGCATTGCTGCTAGAAACTCAGCCAGGAACTTTTTTTTTTTTATCTCTTTTAGAAATTCTGTTTGTGTATTTATCTTAGTCTTTTTCTAGAAAATTCCATCCCATTTAAAACATCTAGAGTGTGTTTTAGTTTCTGAAACTAATACAACTGAAGTTTCAGAGAACAAATCTTCAAGAAAAGTAAAAATCTGGTTAGTTTTGAATGCCTACATCCGAGGAAGAAATTTTTAATTGTCCTTGGTAAAGAGTGGTGAAACCAGTTATTAAAATTAGTCTGTGATCAATTATACAGATGTGTTTATTGAGAGCAAGACTTTTTGAGAATGAATGCTTGCTGGTGTAAATTAAGATTTTGATCATAAAGTTTATAAGAATAGATGGGCTAGCTGATTATTTATGACTACTGTGGAAAGCATAAAGTAAGAAAATTACAAACCTTTGGGTTTAAATTCAGGTACCAAAGGACTGTCAAAGAACCATACAATTTATAGGACTGTTGTGAAAGAATACAATTTCTTCTGTAGTCATAAAAAGATGTCAGAGAAAATATGATTCTGTTTCTATGAGCTACTGAATTACAATATAAATATGATAGATACCTATGTTAGAAGGATGAACTTATCCAGAGACTCTGAATTGGCCGTATGAGCTAGAACAACTCGGGGTGATGGCAATTGCTTTTCAATTGGTAGAGTTGCAACTGACTCTCAACGTTTTCTTATTCTAAGGTAAGTTGAGGCGGACAAACTCATCCTGAATGATGTAAAGAAATAATCTAAATATCAGAAGATGTATAGGTGAAAAAAAAATTGTTTTTAAATTATGTCTCCAGAGTAGTACCAGAAGGCATTTCATTCATCAAGTCAAGGAAAAATACCAACAGTTCCAAGGAACTCAAAATTTATTATGCTCAATAAGCTAAGGATGTAAGTGACGATTCTGACATTGAAATAAGCCTCCAATATATAGGGACCTAAGACAGTAAAGGCCAAACAGATGTATTTGACAGCCACATACAAGCTATGCTTACCAGGTTGGCCAGGAGCTCAGAAGTGTTAAGCACTGTGGATTTACCCAAAATACTCTTTGATGGTGTTGTTTGTTCATTACACCTTAAGACCAGCTTACAAAGAGCCTAGATTTGTATAATTAGGGGAAAAAATCCATTGTAGAGAACATGTCTGATATTATATCTGCTCTGTGAGCTCAGTCACGTAAATCTTACCCTCTCGTGGCTTGCTCAGTTGGGTCATGAAAAATTTGACCCACATGTTAGGTATAGAGTTTATCTGAAAGTTTCATAACCTAAGATTTCTTTCACAAAAACTGACTAGTCACATAGTGTCTCTGGCCAAGCCTTTCCAGCAATTGCAATTTCCCTCACCTGAGACTCTTTGTCATCAGTGCACAGAGATTTGTCCTCATTAGAATAGATTCTTATTCTAAAAACATAATTTTCTTCTTTGCACATAATGATTGAAATGCAAGCAGAGTTCAAAGAAATAAGAGGTAAGTAGGGGACAAATATACTATAAAACCAACTATTTTCTTAGGATCAAATGCAGAGACAGAATTGTTAATAGCTATAGACATTTTCTTCTCTTCTGCTCCATCATGATTATATTTGTATTGGAAACTATTCTCTTTTTAAATATATCTCTTTCATGTACAATTAAATATAGACTGTCTTGGCTGTGGTGAGTTCCACAATTATTTTCTTAGGTAATAGAATATCATGGCAAGATGTTGTCTAAACAAGAAAAGAACATAGTCCAAATATACTGGTCTTGCAACTTGGAATAATTGATAAGACGTTGGACTCAGAGTTTAGTGACATACAATTGAGAACCTCCTTACATTTTGAGCCCCAGGGACCTCTCTTAGGTCTTTCACTAGTCCTGGCCCCCATTTACATTAATTTAAGTAAGGGTGTAACATTTTTGGTTTTGTTATTCAGAAGCATTTAAGAATGGAATGCATGTTAAAGTGTATTTAATTTCTGTTAGCTAAGGACCCAAATAAATTGGACACCTCTTGTTTGTCTTAGTCAAAAGTATTTTGAACATCATTATTTTCAAATCTTAGTAGTTCTTGTGCATTGTAATTCGAACAGTGAGAATGGGCAGTGAAAACAAAGCAAACACAAAACAAAGAACAAACACTTTTTTTAGCTTCTTTTGCTACCAGAGTACAGATGTATGCTATACAATTTGGAGACTGTTCAAATGCAAGCATGTTGGATTCTGGTTCGGGAAGGTGATTCACCAAAGAAAAACACAGGACAAACATTTTGTTTACATGAGTGACAGCAAAGATAGTATATATCTGGAGAGTGTGGTGGTAGCAGCAACTTTCTTACTGCTACATAAACAGCATGGAACAGGGTTGGAGGAAGAAGGAACAGCTTATGTGATTCTCAGTACTTGTTACTAACACAACCTAGAATTTGTTCCTTTTGTCCATGAAAAATTCTGTAAGCTTGAGATCTCTGAAAACCAGACTCAGAGTCTTTTTCTTAGAGTAGCAACTTTACAATGTAAACTGAAATCTCAGTGTTGCATGGTGTTTGCCGTTAAAGTGAGGGCATTGATTGTAAAGGAGTGGGACCCTGAAAAATGGGATGGTGACATATGGGTTGATAATGATGTCGGGGGTGAAGTTGAAACCTTAAGTCATGCTGAGTCTTTTCTAGATAACCCTGTAATAGTTTGCCCTGAGTACATAACCACCCCACCTTCAGCCTGCCTTGAGGAGCTGGCCACCCAACCTCCTCCTGAATGGATTATCCTAGAGTGATTAATGCTGTTTCACCAGATGAAACTGCAAATGAAGGCCCTGAAGCAAGTGGTTTGGAAGATATTTCTATTTCTTTTCATGACCCACCCCCACCACCCCTCATTTCTTCCAGACTTATAACTAGACTAAAGTCCCAACAGGACCCTAAAGGTGAGGTACAAAGTATTACACATGAGGAGTTACATTATACTCCAAAAGAACTGTCTGAATTTTCCAACTTATATAGACAGAAATCAGGGGAATATATGTGGCAATGGATTTTAAGGGTGTGGGATAATGGTGGGAGGAATATAAGGCTAGATCAGGCTGAATTTATTGATATGGGCCCACTAAGCAGAGATTCTGCATTCAATGTTATAGCTTGAGCAGTTAGAAAAGGTATTAACAGTTTGTTTGCATGGTTGGTTGAAACATGGATCAAAAGGTGGCCGACATTACCTGGGGTTGAAATGCCAGAACTGCCCTGGTATAATGTAGATGAGGGGATCCAGAGGCTTAGAGAGATTGGAATGTTAGAGTGGATTTGTCATGCAAAGCCTGCTCTTTACACCCCAGGAATGTCCGGAGGATGCACTTTTTACCAGAAGAATAAGAAATAAATTTGTGAGACTAGCGCCATCATCTCTGAAGAACTCTGTGGTTGCACTTCTCTGTAAGTCAGATATTACTGTAGGAACTGCTGTCACTGAGCTGGAATCCTTAAACGCAATGGGGATGAAGGGTTCCTGAGTTGGCAGAAGCCAGGTGGCAGCACTTAATCGTCAAAAGATACGGTAGACGTGGCTATTATAATAGACAGCAAACTCAAAGCAGGAGTCAAAATTATATGTCTTGCAGAGATTTGTGGCATTGGCTAGTAAATCATGGGATACGTAGAAATACAGAAGAAAGGCAGTCAACAAAATTCTTATTTGAGTTGTATAAAGAAAAGAGTTCTAGGTCAAGTGAACAGAAGTCTAACCTGAATTACAAAAACACAGAGTCATGGCCCCTTAATCAATTTCCAGACATGAGACAGTTTACAGACCCAAAGTCCCTTGAATGAAGGGGAGGCCAGGTCCCTTTGGGGGAGAACCCTGTTACACTGCCACAGATTTATACTGTTAATCTTCCTCCAAACCTTCTCCAAGGAGACTGTCTTTTACCAGGTAACATTGCATTGGGGAAAAGGAAATGATCAAGTATTTGGGGGATTATTAGACACTGGTTCAGAAGTGACATTAATTCTAGGGGACTCAAAATGTCACTCTGGTCCACAAGTCAGAGTGGGGGCTTATAGAGGCCAGGTGATCAATGGAGTTTTAGCTCAGGTCCATCTTACAGACTCCTGGACCCATTCTGTAGCTATTTCCCTAGTTACAGAATATATCATTGGTATAGACCAAGTAAGCAACTGGCAGAATCCCCACATTGGCTCTCTAACTTGTGCAGTGAGAGCTATTATGGTGGGAAAGGCTAAGTGTAAGCTACTAGAACTGCCCTTACCAAGCAAAATAGTAAATCAGAAGCAATACTGGATTCCTGGAGGGATTGCAGAGATTACTGCCACTCTTAAGGATTTGAAGGTTGCAGGGGTGGTGATTCCCACCACATCCCCATTCAACTCTCCTATTTGGCCTGTGCAGAAAACAGATGGGACTTGGAGGATGACAGTGGATTATTATAAGCTCAACCAGGTGTTAACTTCAATTGCAGCTGTTTTCCAGATGTGGTATCATCACTTGAGCAAATCAGTACATCCCCTGGTATACAGCTATTGATCTGGCAAAAGCTTTTTTCTCAATAGCTGTTAGTAAGGACCACCAGAAATAGTTTGTTTTCAGCTGGCAAGGTCAGCAATATACTTTCACTGTCCTACCTCAGGGGTATATCAACTTTCTGGCCCTATGTCATAATCTTGTCTGCAGGGAACTTGATCATTTCTTCCTCCCACAAGACATCACACTGGTCCATGATATTGATTATATCATGTTGATTGGACCTAGTGAGCAAGAAGTAGCAAGTACTCTAGCTTTACTGGCAAGGCATTGGGGTGTCAGAGAATGGGAGATAAATCCAACAAAAATACAAGGGCCTTCCACCACAGTGAAATTTCTAGGTGTCCAGTGGTGTGGGGCATGTCAAGATATCCATTCTAAGGTGAAGGATAAGTTGCTGCATCTGGCCCCTTCTACAACTGAAAATGAGGCACAATGCCTTGTTGGTCTCTTTGGATTTTGGTGACAACATACTATTCATGTGGGTGTGCTACTCTGGACCATTTATCGAGTGACCAGAAAAGCTGCTAATTTTGAGTGGGGACCTGAACAAGAGGAGGCTCTGCAACAGGTCTATGCTTCTGTACAAGCTGCTCTGCCAGTTGGGCCATATGATCCAGCAGATCCAATGGTGCTGGAATGTCAATGACAAAGAGAGATTCTGTCTGGAGCCTTTGGCAGGCCCCTATAGGAGAATCATAACACAGATCCTTAGGATTTTGGAGCAAAGCCTTACCATCTGCTGCAGATAGCTACTCTCTTTTTGAGAAACAACTTTTGGCCTGCTCCTGGGCCTTAATAGAGACTGAACGCTTAACAATGGACTATCAAGTTACCATGAGACCTGAGTTGCCTATCATGAGTGGGTGTTCTCTGACCCACCAAGCCATAAAGTTGGGCATGCGCAGCAGCACTCTATTGTAAAATGGAAATGGTATATACTAGATAGGGCCAAAGCAGATCCTGAAGGCACAAGTAAGTTACATGAAAAAGTGGCCCAAATGCCCATGGTCTCCACTCCTACCACATTACCTTCTCTGAATGTGGAGAGGCCAAGAGCTATGGCCTCTTGGGGATTTCAATTTTACAGTGAATTGACTGAGGAATAGAAAACTCGGGTCTGATTTATGGATGATTCAGCATGATATCCAGGTAGCACCCAAAAGGGGATAGCTGCAACACTACAACCCCTATCTGGGATGTCCTTGAAGGACAGTGGTGAGGGGAAATCCTCCCAGTGGGTAAAATGTCAAACAGTGCACTTGGTTGTTCATTTTGCTTGGAAGGAAATCTGGCCAGAGGTGCATTTGTATACTGACTCATGGGCTGTTGCTGATGATTTAGCTGGATGGTCAGGGACTTGGAAAGACCATAACTGGAAAATTGGTGACGAAGAGGTCTGGGGAAGAAGTATCTGGATAGACCTTTCTGAGTGGGCTACAACATGAACATATTTGTGTCCCATGTGAATGTGCACTAGAGGGTGAGTTCAGCAGAGGAAGGTTGTAATAATCAAGTGGATAAGATGACCCGTTCTGTGGATACCCGTCAGCCTCTTTCCCCAGCAACTGCTGTTATTGCCCAGTGGGCTCATGAACTAAGTGGTCATGGTGGTAGGGATAGAGGTTATGCATGGGCTCAGCAACATGGACTTCCAGTAACCAAGGCTGACTTGACTACAGCCACTGCTGAGTGCCCAATCTGCCAGCAGCAGAGACCCACACTCAGCACGCAATATGGCACCATTCCCTGAGGTGTTCCGCCAGCTACATGGTGGTAGGTTGATTACATTGGACCACTTCCTTCATGGAAGGGACAGCAATTTGTTCTAATGGGAATAGACACATTCTGGATATGGGTTTGCTTTCCCTGCATGCAATGTGTTTACCAAAACTACCATCCATGGGCTCACAAATGCCTTATCCATCATCATGGTATTCCACATAGCATTGCTTCTGATCAAGGAACACACTTCAAAGCAAATGAACTGTGGGAATGGGCACATGCTCATGGAATTCTCTGGTCTTACCATGTTCCCATCATCCAGAAACAGCTGGATTGATAGACCAGTAGACTGGTCCTTTGAAAACCCAATTACTGTGCCAACTAGGTGGCAATACCTTGAAAGCCTGGGGTAATGTTCTTCAAGAAGCTGTATATGCTCTGAATCAGCATCCTCTGTATGGTGCTGTTTCTTCCATAGCCAGGACCATGGATCCAGGAACTGAGGGGTTGTAATGGGAGTGGTACCACTCACTATTTCCCCTACTGATCCACTATGAAAATTTTTGCTTCCTATCCCTGCGACCCTGAGATCTCTTGGTCTACAGGTTTTAGTTCCAAAATGGGGCATGCTTCCTCCAGGAGAAACAACAGTGATTCCATTGAACTGGAAGTTAAGACTGCCACCTGGTCACTTTGGGCTACTTATGCCCCTGGATCACAAGCCAAGAAGGAGATTACATTATTGGCTGGGGTGATTGACCCTGACTATAGGGGGAAGTAGGATGATAACTATATAATGGGGGTAAAGAAAAGTTTTCTTGGAATATAGGAGACCCCTAGGGTATCTTTTAGTACTACCATGCCCTGTGATTAAAATCAATGGAAAACTGCAACAACCCAATCCAGGCCAGACTACCAATGGCTCTGAAACTTCTGGAATGAAGGTTTGGGTCACCTCACCAGGCAAAGAACCACGGCCAGCTGAAATGCTTGCTGAGGGTAAAGGGAACATGCAATGGGTAGTGGAAGAAGATAGTAATAATATGAACTACGACCATGTGATCAGTTACAGAAATGAGGACTGTAATGCTGTTTTGTTCATGTTATACTATTCAAGTTGTAAAATTGTAAGTTGAAGAATGAATGTTGCCCAAGGCTTTGCACCCTATTCTGGAGAGCTTTAATGTGTTTCCAATTTTATGCAGGATAGTTGAATATTGTTAGGAAAAAGGAAAAATATGTGTTTTATTTTTTTTTTTTATTTGGAAATTGGGTATGGTTTAAGGTGATATATATAACTGCTGAGTTGACGAGTGGTAGACTGTCATGGTCAGGTTCATGTGTCAACTTGGCCAAGTGGTGGTACACGTTTGTCTAATTGGGCAAGTGCTGGCCTGTCTGTTGCAATGGGGACATTTCATAGAATTAGATCATGATCACATCAGCTGCATCCACACCTTATTCCATTTGTAATCAACCAAAGGGGAGTGTCTTCTGCAATGAGTGATGCTTCATCTAATCACAGGAAGACTTTTAAGGAGTATTCAGAAGAGAAAGGTTCAATTCCTGCTTCGGCTGGTGAGCCTCTCTTGTGGAGTTCATCCATACCCTCCATTGGAATAGTTGGCTTCACAGCCTGCCCAGTTGATTTTATGCTCTGCATGTCTGCAGTCATGTGAGGCACTTTTATAAATTTTATATTTGCGAATGTTCCCTGTTGATTCTGTTTCTCTAGAGGACCCTAACTAATACATTATGGTAATAAGACTTACTACTTTCCTATTAATAGTGCCTTCATGGATTCCCTCATTGAAGTTACTATCCTCATATTCACTCAAAATTATATTACTTAGATTTTCTTCCTTTGTTAAATCACAGCCATTTTTCCTTTCTATGTATTTATAAGGGTTGTAAACACAGCATCTTCTATTGGTATTTGGGAATGTTTTCATGAAGTTCTCATCCTAAAATTTATAAAGTAGCCTCCCCCCTGCCAGGAGAAATTTATTTTCAATGAAATATCTGTTTTAAAAGAACAGCTTCTTATGCAGCTGTTAAATACATGGATAATTTAAGCCCTGGGCAAATTTCATCTTAAGCACAATAGTAGGTATGGAAAATCATAATCAAGTTTTGAACTTCAAAACTGATTTCTGTTCATATAGGTATTTTGTGTAGTGCAAACTTATCCTAATTTGGAGGTGTCATATCTTGTAAAATTTACATAATAAAACCTAACCAATTCAAAGTGTGCAATTCAGGAACACAGTATAGTCTCACACTGTGCAAGTACCACATCTATCTTTGAATCTATATATATAATATTTTATTGATAAAACCAATCAACATATAATATGAATGTTCTTTTTTTCCCATCACATAGCTGTATATTCATCTCATCATGATCATTACTTAGAACATTTGCATCAATTCAGAAAAAGAAATAAAAAGAAAACAGAAAAGAAATTCATACATATCATACCCCTTTCTCCTCCCACTCATTGATCACTAGCATTTCAATCTACTAAATTTATTTTGACATTTGGTCCCCCTATTATTTATTTATTTTTAATCCATATGTTTTTAAAGTAGCTTTTTGACCTTTATTTATTGGTTCAAAAATACAAAATATAACTTTATGATTATTCTTTGGAATCTCTTCCTACAATTAGGTCATCTGCTGGCTCATTAATAAAAAATATATAAAAGCAAATATATACTAATTTGAGCACAACATGCTTTCTACAAGTGTGTTTCTATGTATGCATCAAATAAACATTCTGGATTTGATTCTGTCCCATACTTTCATACGTGTCAAATCTATGATCACAAATATCTTGCTTAACACAGTCTTAACTTCAGCTTTTTGTTGAATTTTTAATTTTGGAAGATATACATGACTTCATGAAATAATATATCCTATAATTTGACCATTCTTGCCCTAAGAATATTTCAGAAAAAGTAGGAAAAATTATAAAAAGGCAAAATATTAATTTAGAACTTGAACATATCTATACTGAAAGTAGGTACAATTTTGAGTTAAACTGAAATTTTCGGTTTCAATGTCTTTAAGAGAAAGCTGAACCAGCAATGTGAATTAAAACTTTTAGTCATGAAAGAATTTATACATCAAGTCCAGTGTTTCCAAAATCATAGTATATTATAGACTGGCAAAGTATCTCTACTAAGAATCCAAATAATGAAGAAGGAAGCTGAGGAAATTAAGTGGCAGAGCCTAAAATATATTATCCCAGTTTACTACAAAGAATTTAAAGAAATGATACGTTTCTTTCATTTTAAAATTTTTGAAGTAAGCTGTCTGAAGAAGTGATTCCCTGTGGTTTCCCTGCTCTTCTTAATAAGAATTAGGTTTATAGGCTCTGGAAATCTAGAAGTCTTAAATCAATACAAGGATCACCATATATGTTATTTGATCCAGGATAATTCCTTAAGGTCTTTTTATAAAACATATGCAGAATGCAAAGCATTTTGAAGAATATAATGTATTTCAATGAAATAATTTACTAAAAAGTACTTAGAACGCTTTCCAGCCTTAATAATTACCCAGCACAACTAAGTGAGAGGTATTTCTTTGTAATCCTAGGAATAAAATCTACCTTAACTGATATCATTTATTATTTTATTTTAAAAATGCCATTTACCTAGATGTTATAGTTATTACTATGTAATAAACATTGTAAATGCATATTTAATACAACCAGAAAAACAAGATATTCTGTATTTTTATATAGAAAAGCATTACATAGACATTCAGCAAACAATGAATAAAGTAAGTGGTCAATTTTTAAATAATAAAAATATATAGATGAGTTTCTAAAAGAAATTAAAGTTATATGTTGAAATATCTAAATATATTTTGTTTTTGTTTTTCAGATTAATAAAACATTATATGCCAAATAAGCAATTTTCCATTTCACAAATTCTGGAATTGTGAAAATATGCAATTACATAGGAAATAATAATAATGATTATAAATCTAGGACAACTAGTCATGCCCATATAAATGCTAAAAATTGCAAGTGTTAAAGTAGAGATGATTGATTTATTAATCAATGCATTTATCACATCTGAAAACCTCAGCAAAATTATGTTTTACATTATGAAGAAAAGAGTTCTCCATAAATAAATGTTCAGAAAATTATGAAAAGAAGAATAAGAAAATGTGCTGTTCCTTGAAAAATGACCAAAATGAATACAAAAGTGTTCAACCAAATCAATAATAAAAAGAAATTATAAGAAATATAAATACTGACAGAAAAATATCATATTATTTTGCCCAAATATATGCAGATAATTAAAAAAATCTAAGTGAAATGAGAAAAGAAACTTAAATGGGAAATTTATGTCAAAATTTTATTTATGAAAATTGACCTCAGTAGATGTAAAAAGTTTAAGCACTCTAGTTATAAAGGAATAACAAAAGATAATAAGAATTACAAGAGAAAAATATCACTACACTCACTCACATGTATCTCAGGGGAATTCTACAAACTTTCCAACACCAAAAAATTGACAATGCAACATCAAATTTTCTATAACACAGAAAATGAAGGAAAATATATCATTTTATTCATAGAGAAAATATGAATTCTGCATGTACACCCGCTGAAGGGAAGAAAAGGGACCTATTACATTTATAAAGAAAAAAACAGACATCCTAAGTAAATTGAACCAAATAATTGTCCTCAGTAATTGATCTTAGAGGAAAATATATGAACTTCTCCATAGGTGCAAAAAAAAAAATACCTTCAATAAAAATAAAACACTTTCCTAATAAAACAAACACCCAATTCGACAGGAAGAGATGGATATTTTTTCTTCAGTTTTAATGCCTAATTGAGATTAGCCAAAAATCTGACTCAATGGTGAAAGTCATTCTCACTAAGGACAGAAATAAGTATACCTACTATCTTTCTATAACATTTTATTGATAGTATCATTCAATGCAATCAGACAAGAGAACAAGAGACAAGAGAAAACAATATGATTTGGAAAAGAAATAAAACTATATTAAATGTTAGAATAGCATAACAAAACCCCCAAAGGACTTAATGATAAAATTAACTCAGTTAATAAAATAACAGACACTAATACCTTTCATACATATAAGCTAAAAATCCAGACATATAAGAAGAGAAAAATCCCATTGTCAACAACAACAACACAACAAAAATATCTGAGAAAAATTAAAACAGTCCTGAGAAACATGAGTAGGGTTTTACTAACTGATATTTCTTTTGTAGTCTAACCTGGAGAATGACCCTTGTGGCCTTGAGAAGAATTTTGTGTTGTACTGTTGTTAGGTGAGTGTTTACATGTGACTGTTAGGTCTAGTTGATTTATAGTGTTGCTCGAGACTTCTATGTCCATATTGATCATGTGTCTAGATGTTCTACCCATTATTGAAAGAACTATGTTGAAATCCCCAGCTATTATTATATAACTGTCTATTTTTTCCTTCATTTCTGTTATTCTTGTTTCAGTTATTTTGGGGTTCTGTGTTAGGTGCATATATCTTCCTAATTGTTATGTCTTCTTGATAAATTGACCCTCTGTCATTATATTATGCCAATTTTATGTTCCCTGTGAGAATTTTTGACTTTATATCTATTTTGTTTTGCATTAGTATAGCAACTCTAATTGTCTTTTGTATACAGATTACATGGAATATTTTTCCATCCTTTCAATTTCAACCTATGTGCATCTTTAGATATAAGTGAATCTTTTCTAAATAGCAAACAGATGATTGATGCATTTTACCCATTTTGGCAAACTATGCCTTTTTATTGGAGATTTTAATATATTTACAGTTAAATGGAGTGTGCTTTGTCATGAACTAGGGAATGTAATCAGGAGCAGGTGATGAATTCCCATTCATCATTACAAGGAATATGGATTATACTTCAAATGCAGTAAGAAATCATTGAAGGAGGGCCTTTATCTAACATGCTAATGTTTAAAAAATACCACGTTAAGGAGGTAACTTGGGAAGAAGATGGAAAATGGAGTAAAGAGGAAAATCAACAAATGGATATGTAGAGTACTTGGCAGCAAACAACAAAAATTTATTCTGGTTAATTTAAGCAGAAATGAAATTGAAAGGAAAGATGCTAAATAGATTAATCACTTGACTGGGAGATTAGAGAATAGACTGAAAAGACTCTCTGATACCAAGGGAGGCTAGGCAATCAGTAGCAGAGTTGAAGATGTAATCCAGAAAATTTTTGTTTATCTGCTATCGAAAGACACTGTTACTGGAGGAATAGCAGGATCCACTACTGAACGCAAGACCCAGTTACTTTAACTTGGACAACACTGTCTCCAGATAACAAGGCGTCATTGCAGTAATCTCCAGCAGGATATAATCTAAACTATTTTTATTTTATATTTTCCACTCAAAATTCAGATTTTTGTCTAGGAACATAACCTTGGGAAAACAGAGCTTAAGTGTCCATTTCCCACTACCGGTGTTTAGGAAAAAGAAGCATTAGCTTTTTCAGTGAGTTGCTGCCTTCTACTCCAAACATAGAAAGAATGCTAGGCAGAAATTAATGTTATCTATAGTAAGACAGGCTATGCTCACCTAAGGTGTTCTGGATGAGAATGTAGCCTTGGAGGCAAGAATAGATGGAGCAACTTGAAATATATTTTGAAAATGAATCAATAAGACTTTGTGATGGAATAGACTATGGAGAGAAATATCAGGAGCATTTTTAGGGTAATTCCCAATTTCCTGGACTGAACAACAGCTGTGTGAATGGTATGTTTATTTTACTCATAGAGGTGAAAATTAGGGAAAGAAAAACATATGATAGGGAAAACCTAGGGTTTGGAAAACAATGCTGTCTGAATAACAGAAAGAAGACTGGAATAATGGATGTCTTGTGGCTTTGTGGGGATTGGGGAAAATAAGCGGTGAACAGAGCAGTTAGTGACTTACAGTCAATGCTAAAGAAATAAAACCCAAATAAGAATTCAGAGTTAGATTTTGAGTAGTGAATACTGTGTCTTAAGGACAATTTTTTAATTCTGCAATTACCTGTGGTGTAGGCATATTTTACAAGCTAACACCATTCTTTGTCATTGGATTTGGCTTGCCTTTTGTTTAATTACTAGAAGCCACTTGATATGAAACTAACAGCTAGACTTTATTTAGTTCTTAGAGAAACATTATAAGAAAAAGAATTAAGAAAGAGAATCTCAAAGGCAACTGAATCTTTAATTTGCTTCTTTTTATTGGACTTGGAATTCTCTTATTGAGTTCTCTGAAAGATTTTTCTGAGAAGAAAGCAATGTTATTAGTTTGGTTTTTGACTAAGATAATGGATAATGTAACTCATTGAGAATAAAAAATAAAAACAGCATAATGGAATGGGGTACTTAAATTAATCCCAGAGAAAGCAAAAATTCTTATTTTGCTTATTTTCCTCTAGAAATATG
Source organism: Myrmecophaga tridactyla (assembly GCA_004026745.1). NCBI lineage: Eukaryota > Metazoa > Chordata > Mammalia > Pilosa > Myrmecophagidae > Myrmecophaga > Myrmecophaga tridactyla. Next base: position 15,525 of record PVIY010003230.1, on the reverse strand, counting down.
TAAAAGAAAAACTTACTGCTCTAGGCACAGTGCTTGTACAAAGATATTCTCTTTTCTTCCAGAATAATGACTGCCACTGGAAACATAACTACACACTGAGTAATTAGCATAGTAAATGAATAATTAATACATATGAACACATGTTCATTTTATCTTGCTGGGCACTATTAAGTCAAGTAAAGTGTTCCATAATTACTTGGTATACATGTTTTATTTCTTACTGTTTAGTTTTTTCTCAAATGGTGGGATTTAACATCAGTCATAGCCCTTAAAATTATAACATGATCATTAAATTTTAATTTAATTAGATATCACCAAATTGCACTTGGGTTGTTGATTTAGAGACTTCGAATATATTCAACCACTCATTTGTGGAAAATAAATCCTTAAAATACTGACTACCTTAATAGGTAATCCTAGACTTCCTTAAATTTAATCTCTTTAGACTTCTGTCATCCAAATATTTAAAAAAAATAAAAAACTCAATAAACCTCATGGTCCTAACTTTGCTTAGTCAGCTGCAAACAAGTGACTATGAACAAATTTATGTTGGGAGACTAGCATAAATTATTGGTATTCCAAAACTTTATAAGAAAAGGGATTAATTTATGAATTTCAAAGTATAAAGATAAATATTTACATATGCTGATTCATGAATCTGTAAAAATATGAACAATACAGTGAAATGATTGAAAGAAACTAACCTTTCTTAGGTTGAGACACTGGTCCATGAGGGGCAATGCAGCTAAAACAGAAGAAGTAAAAGCACAGAGAGTAGTCAAGAAAACAATTTTGAACTTCTCCCATTATCAAGAATGTGAATAAGTAAAGGTCAAGAATACATATACATGTGTTTATTTCTGAGCATTTATTGCAGGGGGCTTCTGCTTTGCATTACACTAAAATATTTTTATTCAATCTATACCTGTATATGAATTCTTACACTAAAATCTCATTTTGACTACAATTTTCAAAAATGGGAAAACAAAGTGAATAAAATGGAAGGCAGGGTGGTAATGGTGGTAGTACAATATATTCTCAAAAGAGCAATGACAAAAATTAAAGAAAACTTAAAGAAATGTATAGAGGCATAAAAGATCCTTTAAGTAATGCACACTGAGTACCATGCAATTTCTTATTTTCCATACAGTCACAAAACTGAAGTAGCAGATTAAAACTTTGTCCAGACATCCTGTTGACTAAGATGGTAGTTTTCATTCCTCAAGAATGTTTGACAAATTGGTCAAAACTGCTTTTTCCTCATAATTTCAGAAAATATTTAAAAGATCATAGTAACTGGGTGAGTGATGAATCAGGAGTATCCAACATAAAAATGGTAGGAAAAATTTATGGCACCCTTGCTGGTTCCTCTTCTATCCCCTCCCAGCACAGTATGGCCATGGCTTGTCTTATTATTGTGCCTGGCTATGTTCTAAAGAGAGAAGATTAGTCCTTAAGTGCATAATGGGGTGCCTATATACCAGTGTCAAACCAAAACATGGCTTACGGAAGGACTAAACCAGGACATTCCTCTTTGACTTTCCCTCCCAGAACTTAGCCTGCATGCAAGCAGCTTTCTCACAGGTAAAACAGTGTAAGAAACAATGAAATCAAAGTGGCTTGGAGCAAAGTAACAGGGCTTAAAGAAATACCTTTTAACACCCAGCAAGGGGGATATGCATCCATGGGAGTAGAGGAAGTATTCAAATTCCTTTAGGTGAGGAAATTCTTACTAGCAAAAGCTCAGGTTCAGAAGTGATGGAAAGGAGCTTGAACTTTTGCCTTGGGCTGATTTTCTTGGTTAGAGATATGAACTCTATAGGAATGCACCAGCCAGCATAGGAACAATTTGCAAAGTCAATCTGTGAAAGATTATTTTGAAATTGGTTCATTTGTTTCTGTTAGCTCCTGGCACACAAAGAAATCTCTGTTATACAGCTGACTGTATACTTGTGGAACAGGTAGCTCATGTACTAAATTCTAGAGTTAAATTAAAATATCAAAATGTACAGTGTGTAATAAAAGATTAATAGGCAAAGAAAGAGGCAGGAGATGGTGGACCATGCAAAGGAACAAGATAAAACTTTCAAAACTATCAAGGGAGAATAACAGACTTTGGACATAGCAGACAAATATTTTTTATAATGATCCTCAATTTGCTGAAAGGGTAGTGGAAAACAGAGAAAGAATGAAAGAATATCAGACAAATGATGAATGTACAGTATGCAAATCTCAATAAAGAGGTAAAAATGTACCAAACAGGAATACTGTAATTGAAGACCACAATATCTGAAATAAAAATTTCCTTAGAGGGTTTCCCCACAGTACATTAGAGCTGGAAGAAGAAAAAACTAGTGAACACAAAGATGAGATAATAGAAGTGATTCAGATTGAGAAGCAGAAAGAAAAGAATGAAGAAAAGTGAACAGACCTTAAAATACCTGTGGGGCATCATCAAGTATACTAGTATATGCATAATGGGAGTCCTAGAAGGAGAAGAAAATGAGAGAAGGAATATTCAAAATAATGTCAGAAAACTTCCTAAATTTAACGAAAGAGAGAAATATACACATTCAGCAATCCAAACCATGCTGATTTGAAGCTATTGTGTTTCCTAGAAAAACTAAGTTCTTTAATCTTCAGTCAATATTGCTGGGTGGCATCATTTTTATTGTTTCCATGGAGATGTGACCTGCCCAACTGTGGTTAGTAACTTTTGATTAGATGGTTCCCATGAAGATGTGTCTCCATCATTCAAGGTGGGGTTGCTTACTGGAGCCCTTTAAGACCAAACCATTTTGGAAAAAGCTTACAGCCAATAGAACCCACAGAGCCAGAGACCTATGGAGATGCATAAAGAGAATACCCCTGGGAAAGCCTTATGAAATGAGAAGAGAAAGATAGCAGATGTTGCCATGTGTTTTTCCAGCTGAGAGAGGTGTCCTGAACCCAAAGACTCCAGAAGACACAAGGCAAGTGCCTTTCTAGCTGACTGAGCTGTCCTCGAAAGCATAAGCTTTTCTTGAGAGAAGGTAATCTCTGGTTGGTGCCTTAATTTGGATGCATTCATGGCATTAGAACTGTAAACTTGCAAATTTATAAATTCCTCATTCCATTTCTGGTATATTGTATTCTAGCAGCTTTAGCAAACCAGAACAGGTATTATGTTCCTTTTGCACATTTTATTTAGAGCTGCATTCAGCAGCTTACAAATTAAAACACCAATGAACACCAAATAGGGTTTACTTGAAGAGCACCATACCCACATACTTTGTAGTCAAACTGTCAAATGCCAAGAGAAAAGACAGAGTTTTGAAAGCTGCAGAAGAAAATCAATGTGTTATGCAAAAGGGAACCCAATAATATTGTTTTAATTTCTCATCAGAGACCATGAAAGCAAGAAGGAATGGGATGAAATATGTAAACTGCTGAATGAAAATAAAATTGCCAACCATGAATTTTAGAGCCAGTGAAACTGTCTTTCAAATATGAATGAGATGGGCAGGCCATAGTGGCTTAGGAGGCAGAGTTCTTGCCTGCCATGCTGGAGACCGGGGTTCAATTCCCAGTGTCTGACCATGGAAAATAAAAAAAAAAAAAGATGATTGAGAGGTTAAAATATTTCCATATAAACAAAGGCTGAAGGAGTTTGTTACCACTGGATCTGTCCTAGAAGCAATTCTAAAGGGACTTCTTCAGACTGCAAGTAAAAGTAAGTAGACAGAGGATGGAAGAAGCTTAAAGATACAAAAATCTCCAGTTAAGGTTTAACTAAATTTCCCACTGGCAAAATTGTTAGAAAAGTTCTCAATTCTATTTTTTTTTCAAAGTTCACAATTCTTACTTCATGTATTTGTAATCTTTGGACACTCTAGACTGATTTAAAATATTTTATGTAGCATATCATTTACCAATTTTATCTGTTTTCCAAATTTCTTTTAAAATTAATTTTCAACTAGTGTGCCAATTGTCCTATTTAGTATCCTGAGTTGTTTAATACTTTCAGCAAAACTTTCTATTGGAAATGAGGAGTGACCAATTCTTGATTTGCTCTTCCTGAAAAAGCCATTAAGGTTTTAAATATTAAAAAAACAAACAAAAAGCAAGCTTTGTCCCACAAACAGCACCAGATGTTTGTTAGACTTCCAGAACAGTAGTGTCCTCTAATCTGAATGATTACTAGAATCATCTGTGAGATTTAAAATTATAGCCCCAATATGGAATAGATGTTCTTTATTTTAACCCCCATAAAAATTCTTATGCATAGCCATCTTTGAGATTCAAGCTTTTCCAGATATTGGGAAGGAGTTGAATTTTGAATATATAACTCAGCTATCCAAATTTATATTGAGGAAATATTAGCAGGATCTAATTGAACTGTCAATAATTTATTTAATAAACAAGTCTTAAAGCCCAGTATACAAAAAGTATTTAGAAATCAATAATTTAATCATCATGTTGATAAAAAATGGCAAAGGGAAACCAATTGAAAAAATCATAAGATATATAAATGTCTCCAAATATGTGACCAAAGCTAAATATGACTATTAATCAAATATCAGTTAATTAAAAAACTGGAATATAGTTTCACCTGTAAAAATGTCAATATTTCAAGGAAAAATACTTGTGCTGACAATGTGTATTTAGAGAGGCATTTTGCTGTTGGAGATAAAAATCTGTCCAATCCTATCTGGAAAAAAAAATATGACTAACCTTATGATATACTTAAATACTCTGTGGTTGAACAGATATAATGATATCTAATGCAAACTTGTAAAGATAGGTAAAATTTTTAACAGTCATTTGGATCCTATTTTGAGACTATAAGAAGGTGTTATCTGAAATAAATGTAAAACACTGGAAATTTTATTTTCCAACTTTATTCTAGGAGAAGGATATTTGGAGGGATTTCAATCCAATAGTTAATTAGTAATATAAAGTATTACTGGAGTGCTTTAGAATATTCATAACAAAACAATGCTTAAACTGAAACAATTGCAACTTTCCCACAGATAGTAAGTTAGTTTAAAACCTCTGACATAATTCTTGTTGCTGAGAGACCAAGTCATTTTGTTCAAGATGACAAATTGGGCCTCCATGTGAAGTCATATTGTACTCTAACAAGTACCAATATTATAATGAGAAGGTTGTAGTTAGTTTGTAGCTACTTTATTCTTTCTATATATCTTTACAACTTAAGTTAAAATAGTGAGTAAGGAAAAATTCTTGGAGTCAGACTCCCTGATATAATATTCTAGCCTTGTCACTTCCAAGCACTATGAACTTTTGCAGATTACTTAACTCAGCAGGTTATTGCAAAGGTGAATTGGATTAATATAAGTGAAGTTATTAGAAATTTGCCAAGCTCACCTTAAGCTCTACAGAATTAATGCTAATATTAATACTATATGGACAGGAACAGGTTGACCATGGACCCATTTAATTTGAATTAACTTGAAATGAGTGAATCATAATGATATTTGTCTCCCCAAATATATAAGGAAAGAACAACATTTTACAAAATTGGTTATTACTGAAAGCTGCCCAATGACTGCAGGGCCATCTAATGACTCAGGAAACTATTACAGACTGAGATATTAGACATTAGGTTTGTTAGTCTCAGTCCACTGCTTTTGAATCTATAAGTATCAGCCCTAAGTTAACAGCATGTTCCCCCATGTGAGGGTGGCAATTTTCCTGTATAACTTCATATATCTCAAGCAATCACACTGTATTTTGAATTATTAGGTAAAAACTCTCACATTACTAACATATTTCTGTTTGCAGTGAAGTTTTGAATCTGATTTTGGTTCAAGAAAAGCATTAATTAGCATTGTTTGGTATAATCAGGCCATGTTACAATTCAAAAATATTTATGTAAACAGCTGGTCCTGACTGGCTTTTGTGTGCTCCACAGTGCCATACTAATGAGCTCACAGCAAGAGAAAGTCATAGCTTATTCAAATATTACCTTTGTTGAAGTTAAGTTTAAAGAATTAAGTAAAATTTGAGTTTTGGAAGTAAAATAAACCCTAGATTTTTATTTGTTAATAAATGTTAGTGGCAAAAATAGCTGTAATGATTAAAAAAAATGCAAGTAAATCAGCTCTTTCTTACATTTAGCAATGTGTTTTAACAACAATCTAAATATATGTAAATATTTGTATTCTCAGCCAAATACCAAATGCCTTTTCCAAATTTTGAAAAAGCTACATGTTTATTTAAGGCTTTTAAATGTTTTAATGAAAATGTCAATTCTAATAATACATCATTTTCATTGCTTTTTTAATATATAAGAGATAGTAACACATAATCATAATATTCTCTCAATTCAGTTTTTAATTGGAATCTCCTGATAGAGAAGTTACTTTCTCTAGCAAATTTTGTATCAAATACTAATCTAAATAACTCCTCAGTTTGCTGATATTTTCAATAAACATAAATCAATGAAATACATCTACTAAACCTTAATTTTAGTCAATAGTTGAATTGATATTTGAAGATACTAAAATAATTTAATACAAAGCTCTTATGTAGATATTAGCATTTATAATATCATTTTATTGGCTGAAGGTTACTGTATGATAGTTTAATGCAAATTCAATGGGCGATTTAAGTAATTCATTTTAAAAAGATTTTTCTTTATCAATCAATAGTTAAACTTTTCTGCCAAGGGTTTATATGACATATTACTTGACTCTTTTGGAGATTAAAAAAAAAAAGCAGAAAGTATGTTTCCTCTTCTAAAGCAATTCAGAAATAAATGCATATGCAAATATATAATAAGATATATACTTCTTTGTATTTTTACTACAACAAACAAATGGTCTTGGTAATGTGTTTCATGAAAAGAATATAAATATGAACTTTATTCTAAAATATATCCTGCATTAGGAAATATGATAGAATTATCAAAATAAAAGGAATTATTTTGGTTCTTTGAGGATTAAAATGCAAATGGTAGTTTGAAATGGAAAAAAATAGTTTAAAATGAAACAAAACAAAATACAGGATAATGGAGGGAAAATAATAATAGAGAGTAGTGAAACTAAGCTGGGGATGGGATCTAAGCAGACATATCCAAATAGGAGATATTCAAGGCAAAGAAAAAGAAGCCCTAGACTACAGGACAAGTTTGTATTCAAGTAATATGACAGAAACAAGAAAGTAGAGGGAAAGAAGATGGGAAAGTGGGAACAGATTGCATGTGTCTCATTCTAGAGGGAAAGTGGGTGTTTTCCAACTGTTGGTTGTGAGTTATGAAATAACCTCAATTCAAAAGCGTGCCAAGGGTGGCTGCCATGGCTCAGCAGGCAGAGCTCCGACCTGCCGTGCTGGAGGTCTGGAGTTCGATCCCTGGTGCCTCCTGCCCATATGCAAATTAAAAAAAAAAAATAAGCGTGCCAAGTTGAAAGGATTATGCCCCCCCGAAAAGCAGTGTTTTAATCCTGATCCATCTTGTGGTGGCAGCCATTTATTTTAATCCCTATTCAGCACTGTAGGTTGGAAACTTGATTAGATTATCTCCATAGAGATATGCCACATCCAATTGTGGGTATTAACCTTTGATTAAAGGGAGATGTGACTTCACCCATCCCAGGTGGGTCTTGATTAGTTTACTGGACTCCTTTAAGAAGGAACCATTTTGAATTCAGAGCCACGAGAACCACCAAGCCCACACAGCCAGAGCCTTTTGGAGATGAAGAAGGAAAAGGTTCCTGGGGAAGCTTCATGAAATAAGAAGCCTGGAATGAAAGTTAGCAGGTGCTGCTATGTTCACCACATGCCTTTCCAGTTGAAAGAGAAACCCTGAACTTCATTGGCCTTCTTGAAGCACAGTATATTTCCCTGGATGCCTTAGACAGGACATTTCTATAGCCTTGCTTTAATTGGACTGTGGACTTGCAACTTAATAAGTTCCCACTTCAAAAGCCATTCTGTTTCTGGTATAATGCATTCGAGCAGCTAGCAAACAAGGGGAAAACAAGGGAACCCCTTATGCTTAAAATAAAAGGTAAATAGGAAAAGCAAGGGCACTACCAGCTGTTATCTCCAGTTGGGCACACTTTTAATTACCGACATCTCCATTATTTAAAACTTACATTACACAAGAAATTTCATTTGCTTGAATTCAGCAGAACATTTCATGTGTAATCTTTCAGTTCTCACCAAGTCTCCTAAAGTAAGATTGGCCCAATAAATTCACTTGAATGACACAAAATAAAATTAATAAATCATTCTCTGCAGAACTAACGACAATAGCCAGAGTGAACATTCACTATACCAAATCAGAAATCAGAAATTCCCAGTTTTCTATTGAGCAGTCTTTGGTACCAATGGTGCTTTAGCATGAAGAGAATTCTCCATGTACATTTGTTAGCCTCAGTTGATACATACAAATTAGTCCCCCAGCTACTGCTGATAATAGTGGTGAATAAAACAAGGCACAATCCCTGCTCATATCATGGTTACATTATAGGGAGGAAGCTAAAATGAAATATAAACATTTCATTTCATGCAAAAAAATATAGTATGTTTTCAACAAATGGTAAGTGTTCTATAGGTATGAAGAAAAGCAGGGTAAGGGAATCAGTTGTAATCAAGGTTGATATTTCCTCTAAAAACAAATGTATTAGGCAGATATGATATGGAATGTCTTCTCCATGGAAGGCTCGAGAAGGAGCAGGATTTTTTTTTGTCAGTATCTGAACATTCATTCTTCTTCAGCTTTATTCCCTTTTCCTATAGACATTACCACTAAAATGAAAGTTATTTGTACCCATTTGAAATGCAGAGGTGGTACAAATAGTGTGTACTCTAGAGATCACTAAGATAAATATAGATTTATAAGATAGACTAAATCATTAGTGAAGTCTTTTTGTAATGTGGTTTTGAGACAAAGATACAGGGTTTCCCAGGTAACACACTGCAAACCAAATAGGCAAAAGGGACTTTGGGTCTAACTATGTGGATTGTCTTTATTGTTCTGACAGTTTTCTTTTCCAAAGGACTGGCCTGAGTTGGAGCTACATAATTTGAAATACAGATGTTTGTAAGCATTTAGATAATAATTAAATATGCCCCTTTTAAATCATATGATTTGTGGCATTTAAACACGGTATTATTTGTTAGGGTATTTGTTGATTTTGTATTTTTCATAAATTATATCTTTAGTGGATACAAATTATTTTTCAGGAAAACTGGACTGAGAATTAAGTAACGTAGATACAAGATCAGGTATGCTAAATAAGTTTTTGTAACCATGGTTTAAATCTTCTTTGAACTGCTATTTCTTCATTTATGTTAAAGGAATATGAGTAGTCTGACTCATTATAGAATTTTTTTTAAAGAACAGTTGGAATAATATAGGAAAGTGTTCTTTGAAAATTATAAAGCAATGTTCAAATGAACACTGTTATTATACTAACTAGTAGATGATATAATTCTGGCATTTTGGTATGATGATAGGAAACTCCCTTGTTAAGGAAATAAACCAATGTGTCATTCAAATACTATAAAATTATTAAACTATCATTAATTTTGAAAGAAATCAAAGAATGCCTTTTTATAATAACATCATCTTGTCAATTTAAATTTTGTATGAGGCTAGTTTTAGTGAATAGTTTATGCACATTATTGTGCCCAACATCTAATGCCTTTATAAAGAAAGTAATATAGTTACATAATTATAAAATTACACATTTATGTTTAACAGATAGTCTGCTTAAAAAGAAAAGGCTGAAATCTAGCTCATTTTATGTCATTTTTGAAATCTATTGTACTGAAAGTCATATGGAGAAAATTACCAGAAATATCTAAGCAGATACATTTGCTAGTTTCTACAGTTCAGAAAAATTCAGGAGTTAGTAGATACCAATCATTGTAGTGGTTATTACCTAGATAAATTGTAATAATAAATTATTCACTAAAATAAAATCACACTCATTTAAAATAATGCATATACATATGTGTGTCCATCAGTATGCAATGATTTTGTCCATCAGTATGCAATGTAATTATGCTGATTTATCCTTAGTTGTGTATATGGTTGTGTGAAGCTATGTGTACCCTAGAAAAATATGTTCTTAAATTTAATCCATTCCTATGCCTGTGAACACATTGTAAGTATGAACTTTTGATAATGCTACTTCAGTTAAAAAGGTGCAGCCCACCTTAATCAGGATGTGTCTTAGTCTGGTTAGTGGAGTCCTTTATAAGTGGAATAAAATTCAGAGAGAGAAAAAAAAGCCACAGTAAGAAGCAGCTGAAAATGAACCTGGAAGAGATGGAACAGACTAGAAGATGCTAACATGTGCCTTACCATAGGACCTGTGACAGAGGAACCTGGGATCACTGGCAGCTAGCCCCAGATAGCCACAGTCTTTAGGGAGAAAGCATTGCCTTGATGATGCCTTGATTTGGACTTTCTTTTAGCCTTAAAACCTTCAGTAAATAAACTCCCATTGTTTAATCCAGTCCTGCACATAGTATTTGCTTGAGTAGCTTGGGAAACTAAAACAGCATGGTTTTCTTCCCTTTATTACCATCTTTTGTAGTAGATGCACTAAGAGAGTACTTTCATATATCTATATGGCTCATTTTTAAGAGTACTTGATTTTGTAAATAAATGAATCCTCTAAAGATAAATTGTTTTTCTGATTGCTAGAAAAGAAACAGAAAGAGGATGGATTTTGTTTTTTCCTTTTTTCAGTATTTGGAAATGTTTGAGATATGATCTTCATGGGAAAATAGTAATTGATTTCAGAATTACTGGACACCTTTGTTTTCTATACTTGAAAATATATAGAAACTAGTAACATTAGTTCACTCTCACATTGAAATTCAAGGCAATATATAAAGAAGAGATTCATGTTTGTAAATGTGTACAGAATAAGGGGAATATTATCTCTGGAATACTTTTCTTTGATGATAGTTTTATGTTGTCTGTTAGGTTCATTACTTCAGTAACATGGCATGTATAATGAAAATTTGCTTGGAATATCCCACTGTAAGAAAATCCCTCAGTGGTTGGCATATTTTACACCACATTCTTCCTTTACTATGTTACCCAAATAGGAGCCTCAAACATGAAACATGAGCAAACACAAAAATAAAAGCAAAAACAAAACAACAGCCTATTTTTTCCATATTTTCCTTTTTACCTTGGGTTGAATCAGCCTCAATCTGAGACCATGAGGAGAACTCCTTTACCGCACAGTAAATAAAAGTTTGCTTGGGCAAAATTCAGTAAGTTAAACTTTTTATGTCCTCATTTTATAGTCTCAAACTAATATTCAACCATTACTTCATTCATAGTTTTTGAGGTACCAGATAAACTGATATATATTTTTATCTTACTGAAAATCACCAGTTGCTTTTTTCAATTCTTAGATTGTCACCCTCAAATAGTGGCTTTTAAAACTCTGCTGAATTTTAAAGTAATTCATATAAGATTAAAGAAGGTAATGAGTATTTTCTGAACAACAACTATTTGCCAATCATTTCACATTTTTAAATATATGTTTGTGCTGGTTTGAAATGATGTATGTACCCTAGGAAAGCCATGTTTTAATCCTAATCCCATTTTGTAAAGGCAGCCACTTCTTCTAATCCCTATTCAGCACTGTATATTTGAAACTGTAATTAGATTATCTCCCAGAAGATGAGATTGGAGTGGTTGTTAAACTGGATTAGTTGGACCTGTGTCTCCATCCATTTGGGTGGGTCTTGAGAAGTTTCTGGAGTCCTATAAAAGAGGAAACATTCTGGAGGATGAAGGAGATTCAGAGAGAGCAGAGCAGAATGACATAGCCACAAGAAGCAGAGTCCACCAGTCAGCAACCTTCAGATATGAAGAAAGAAAATGCCTCCCGGGGTGCCTCACGAAGCAGGAAGCCAGGAGATGAAGCTAGCAGATGACACCGTGCTCACCATGTGCCCTTTCAAATGAGAGAGAAACTCTGACCATGTCTTTCCAGATGAGAGAGGAACCCTTACTGTGTTCGCCATGTGCCTTCTCACTTGAGAGAGAAACCCTAAAACTTCATCGGCCTCTTGAACCAAGGTATCTTCCCTGGATGCCTTAGATTGGTCACTTCTATAGACTTGTTTTAATTGGGACATTTTCTCGGCTTTAGAACTGTAAATTAGCAACTTACTATATTCCCCTTTTTAAAAGCCATTCCATTTCTGGTATATTGCATTCCAGCAGCTAGCAAACTAGAACAATATTTAAAATACTTTGAAATAGTTATTTCCCCTTTCACAATTTCACCTTCGTATCTAGGGTCTCAGGAAAGTTAAACATGGTGCCAAAAGCTTTAAAGTATATTTAAAATTATACTCCGAAAAATTCTAGTTTTAGCAGGAAAATGTGCTTCTAAGTTTACTTGCAAAGTACTTGCAATATACAGGAACTCCTCACTCCTACTTCCAGCATAAGAAATTGCACAGAGGTCTATGCATCTATGGTAGCTTTCACATAATTTCTCTGGGGTACACTCTCTTTTGCTGTTGCTCTGAGTGCTTTTCAGTGCTTTGGACCTCTGGCTTCTGTTTTCTTTTATTCAGAAGGGACAGCTTTCTTGCTCTTTAATACATCATTTTCAGTTTACTATATTTAACATTTTCTGCAGAATTTTGTAGTCTTTCTCTTCCCTTGAGCTAAGCCTTCATAGATAGCCTTTTCACATGCTTGCTTTAAGAAACAAGTAGTTACATAAGAAAACACATTTCAAAAGTATCAAAAGGTAAACAATTAATAAGTCATCCCCATTATAGATATTTATCTAGTGAATTCTCATGCCATCTTTAATTCCTACACTTCAAACTCTTCACATTTACATTATGTGAAGATAGCATTAAATCATACAAACTATAAAATGACTTGTATTTCTTTTCTTATTTCAAGTTGTAGTAGAGATTTCAAAGTTTATTACAGACAATAATAACTTTAAGGATTTCACAGTCTACACAAAGAGATAGGGACACTATGTATTATTTGTGTTTTATATTAAAATATTTTGACAAGACATAGATCCTCAAAGATAGTACATTATATGAATAAAGAATGTACAAGTAAACTTTAAAGTTTCAAACAAAATATGTACAAATACTAACTTCTCCAAATTGGATAGAGATAATTAAATTGATAAATAAGATTAAATAAGATGAATTTAATAGAAATGTAAAATTATAACTTGCATGTTGTAGCAGTTATCTTGAATAAAATATGTTGGAGTTGCTGGATCATTATTTAATGTCACAATTTTTAGGATGAGAAAACATTCTTAAATATAAAATACATTTTGTAAATTAAATTTATATATATGTATTTATATAAATATGAAGTTATATATGTATTTCAATTGAAAAGTTAATGTATTATTTGCCAGATGACAGGAATTTCCTGAAACTATAATCCCAAAACAATTTTTTGCCTTTAGACTTTAAATAAAAACCTGCAAAATAATGAAAAATAGTTCAATGAAATGGAAAAGCAAATCTTATTCAAGCATAATTCTGTAAGGGATACACTATCTGTTTCTTTTTCCTCATATTAAAGTACAAGGAACTTGACGGCCAGTCTCATGTGGATCATCCCAATTTAATTATAATAATATTGAGGAATATTTCTAATTCTGGACCCAACATAGAATGAAATAAAGGATTATTAATAAACATATTCAGATAATAAAGAATATTTCATTTGAAATTATACACAGAGCATGCTAAATTAGTATGACCAATACATGACAACAATAAGTAACATTTATTGACTACTGTATATAAATTTTATCCTACAGAAAATAAATTAAAATGCTTTGTGTAGTACCGGGTACAAAGTAAAAAAAAAGTAAGCAATCTCACATCCTTATTTTACAGCTGTGGCAAACAGTTTCATCCACATAATTTCTGGACTTGTTGGGCCCTTACCTTAAAATACACATCTCCATGGCTTCTTATCCTATCTTAGTTTACCAGGCTGCTATGTCAAACATTAAACAATGGGATGCCTTTACCAAGGGAATTTATTTTATCATGGTTTCAGAGGCTAGAAGACCTACTTTCTTCCAGGGTCAGTAGTGTTCTGGCTGGCTTGCAGTCCTTGGGATTTTTTGTGTTTCTATCACCTGGTGATGCCCTATTCTTTCTCTTCTGTGCAGTTGCTTTCACTTTCATGTTCCTTCCCATGGTTTTCTCTCTATTTCTGAATTTCTTCTGCTTTTGAAGGACTACATTAATACAATTTAAGGACTATTCTTATTCAGCAGGGCCATATCTTAACTAAAATAACATCTTCAAGAGATTCTATTTACTAGGGGTTCACCGCCATAAAAATATGGATTAAGACTAAGAACATATCTAAACTGGGGTGAATAATGCAATTTTCCACATCAACTTTCCTTGATTAACCCATTTCCTACTATTTCTCCTGGTAGCACTACCTTAATAAATCACTTGCATTCAAATTTCCATGCCAGGTTCTGTGCTTTGAGAATCCCACCAAATATAATAGCTAAAAAAACTGAGCACAGAAAGCATAAGTGATTTATAAAGCCACATAGTTAATGAGCAGTGGATAAAGGCCACAGCTCTTTATTGAAAAGCCTATGGCTCCATTTCATTAGCCAAAAATTACATACTATGAACTTTTAATACAGATTTACAATACATAATAAATTGAGCCCAAAGAGTGAAAAATAGGTAAATTAATTTGCAAGAAGGAAAACTTACTGATTGTAATATGAATGAAAAATGATCTATGTTAATAGAAACAATGAGCAATGACTAACAGGTAACAACAGATCAAATATTGCTTCATCAACATTTCTTGGGAAACATCTTATGCCATGAAGTCATATTTGTGCCTTTACATTGGTCAGTAATTTTTTGTTGTCTATTTTTACTTTTACTACCAAGATTTCAAGTTTGCTAGGTTTTACTTCAAGGTTTTATTATAGTATTTTACTTGATTTGAAATACTTCATAGCTTTTTTGTCCTTGGGTACTTATGATTTGTATTTACATGGATACTTCTAATGACTATGGTATTCTAATGCTTATTTACCAGTTTGTATCAATGAAAGCATTTTTAAAAAAATATATGGAAAAATATCTACAATTTTACAATTTGTTTGTATTAAAACATGTTGTATCCATAGTGTAGAAGAAGAGTCAGTAAACTATGGCCCATGGGTCAAAACTGATTGACCACCTGTTTTGTCTGGCAAATTAGCTACTAACTTCTTTCAATTTTTAAATGGTTACAAAAAATGAAAAAGAAGACGAATATACCATGGAACATAAAAATAACAGAAAATTCAAATTTCAGTGTCCAGATCATTTTATTGGAACACAGCCATGGTCATTTGCTTATAAATTTTCTAGGGCAGTTTTAAGCCTACAATAGTAGCAATTAGAGCTGAATAACTGAGATAGAGTTAAAATGCAGTGAGGCAGTTAAACTCAACAGCATTTCAAGGGCCAATGGTATCACTGTTCCTCAATGTTTTATTTTTTTTT